>JBAJNP010004867.1:0-31441 GCA_036877545.1 Yasuhikotakia modesta | reverse complement strand
TGTAATGAATCTAAAATATATGAAAGTCTAATGTTTATCAGTACATTACAGAAAATAATGAACTTGATCACAATATGCTAATTTTCTGAGAAGGACCTGTATATCACAGCATTGTTATAGCCTTAAATCACCTTACTGGCATTAGCCATCTATAATTTAAACATTACTCTACTACACTTTCTTTCATTGTAATAATGAATAAAAATTTTATTTTTTTTTTTAACTGAATTTTCTATAGAAGAGTTCTATAGGATTTAGTGTATACTAGCACCATTTGGTGATAAATGTGTGTGACTGTTTTTTCTTAGCATCAAATTCTTGCACATCCTGCACATAATAAATATTTACTGCAGTAACTGGTCACTACTGTTAAGAAGCAATTCTTCACTTAAAACAGATTGTACAAGGTTCAACAATTGAATTCATGGTTACTTTTGTAGAAAGGATACATTATTTGTATGTTTCAAATGCTCATGTATGATTTTGCTGAATTCATGAACTACAAAAGGCTGTTTCACACTGAAACCCTGTTGCAATCACATAGCTAAAGACATGAGTTTGTACTGATTTGTGAGAACAGTAGAAAGGATTATAGGAAATTAAAAAAGATTTAAACTAGACAGGCCTTGCTGAATTAAACCAAATATCTCTAGATGTAAGAAGTTATAAAAAGAATGTGCATATGAAACATTCTTCAGTTTATACCAAGTTTGACAGTGTTTGTAGACATGCAGCACACATTTATAAACAGTATTTAGCACAAACACCTAACAGGTCTAATTAGATCTTTATTTGTGCAATTGTTGCAGAGGTCTTAAGTAACAAAGGACAAACTTCAAAATCCATAACATTCAGTTTGCGTATTTCAAAACAAAACCTGGATAACAATACACTACCCACATTCCAGTTCTCATTTACACACCTTAATGCCCACACACACATTAGCACAATAATAAAAAATATTCTCAATTCAATCAGTACAGTATTGCTGCATTGAGGGTTATTGCATATAAACGGTTTAAATTACTAATTACTGATAGACCGCAGTGGGTAAGAAATGCCACATGAATCAAACCAGAAAGCATACAAAACTGGAACAAAAGCTCAGATTTATACTATTATGAGAGTAATAATGCTTACTAAGCTCATTACTTTTTCAAAACAGTGATCAGGGACAGGTTCATCTCATTTGCAGATGTACACGTATCAAACATTAGCACAAACACAACGTTACAATATCATGCAAAGAGCAATTGAGGAAATTGTGGAAGGATTTGTTTAACACAAATGATTTTGAGCTTTATTTTTCAGGCATGCTTTTGTTCTTTTTTGGCATAAGACTTGGTTTGCTTGTTGAAGGCCAATGTTTCCCAGTGTGACAGAAAAAGACCCCAGATCCCCTAGTTCATAGTTTTCAACACTCCATTATTGCTGTTCTGATACATCTCTTTGTGTAGGACTGACTAGTCTCAATGAGATTGCCCCTGAAAAGCCTATAAAACAACCTCCACACAAAATCAAAGTGTTGTTAGTTTATTATAATGGAGGTCTTTCTAAAATTTCCTGACCTGTATGTTCAGTCACTAAACAAAGCCACCATATTAGTCAATCCATCTTGTGAGAACAAATCAGATAATCCAAAAAAACAATGCATCATGGTCCACAGGGAGAGGACAGTTACATGTTTATGGAGTGAGGGAGAGTGATCAGTGCCCAGAGCTAAATCTTGTGTCTCTGCTTTTGGACTCTTTATGCCCTCTTGAACTGTGACTGTGAAGGGGTCTTGAAAAGGAATTCAGTGACTTGTGGGCTGGGTTGTGGGAGTGATCTTGTTTTCCCTTGAATCTGTGATGAGAATGATGTTTGTGAGGCGTGTTGCTAGTCTGGTGGCTTCCAGTAACCTTGGGGCGCTCTAGGACAGGAGACGAGGCAATCTCTGGTGGAGGATCCAGGGTAGGTGGCACTGATTGGGGCTTGGCCTGCGGACAGGGGCGTGTGAATAGCGAAGAGCAGGAGGCAGTTTCTAGCAGACCTTTAGTACCCTGTGTGCACTGCAGTGATGACAAAAACAAACAGAAGAAAAAAGGAAGTAGATTTTATTTATGTCAAAAGCAGAAGTACAAAAAACCCACAAAAGCAGTGAGTTCAAAGGAAAATCTTAAACAGCTGAGCAGTAAGCCATTAACAGCCATTAGAAAAGCACAGCTGAAGAGTCACATGTAATAATACCCAATAATGGGACTTCTTTTCTTTAATTATATTAAACTACATATGACTAGATATTAAGTCCTTTTGGAGCACTATAGATTAAAATTCTACTTGAGATCAATTTCCAAAATAAACTAAAACATTTCACCAGACAGCAGGATATCTGGATGAACTATATATAGTTATAGATCTTACAAAAATCATTATTTACTTACCCTCATGTTATTTTGAAGGTAAAGTAATATCATTCATAGTGCTGAGTCAATGTAGTGACACTAGAGGCTCAACCTTTGGTGACCAATCATGCTGCTTTTTATCAGAAAACACCAATGAGAATTGCTTTAAATAACTGAATTGCGACTGCGAGAACATGCTTATTGGGAAGGAACACTTTCTTTCCTCTGCATAAAAAACCACATTGGATGCTCCCTGAGCTGTTACTTCTGTTGTGACTGCACACAAGCAGTGTTGGGGACTCTTAAAACAGGATAGCTTTTCTAGCAGCTAAATACATTTACCGGAAAGTTGAAACTAGAATTTTGACCAACCAGCTGTCGTTTGAAGCAGAGCAGCATTTTGCTGCATCTTGAGGCTTAATGGTTCACTGTCTCATGATTATGTAAAGCAGGAGGGCCAGGCAGGAGGACAGGATGGAATGGGTTACAGTCACTTGTCTGTTACTAAAGTAATTTTGGGGGTTAAGTGTTTTTTAATGGTTTTGATTTGTTACAATACAGTGTTTTGTCTATTGCAGTTATATTTGAAGACTTCTATCTTTTGTCTCTAATTTTTAGAATCAGGGCTAGAGAATCAGAATAATATTAGCTATTTTCTAGAGCAAAACATTTAATCGCACTTACAGTCAATGAAGTGCAATATAGAACTGTGTGTTTTAAAAGGCCATTTATTCACAATACAGTAATACATTTTTTAAGATGAGAAATACACAGTGTCAGTGTAGGTGCATACCTAATAAACAAATTTAAAAAACCTAACGTAGTAAAAAACCCGTTATGATGGCCACAGTATACCTACTTAAAATAGACTTCATGATCGCCACCTTACAGCAGCTGTCACATTTATAATAAATTCAGCTGCACATTTAGGCAAATATTAATGTTTAAATGTTATGTGTAATGGTTCACAAAATAAAACACTTCTGAAGTGAATTACATTACATTGCTTTTCAACCCCTTTTACTTACAACATTAATCATTAGCAAACACTTGGATACTTGTAATATGCTAGTTAGGTTACTACAAAGATGCGACTTTTTCACAGTGACTTGTAGTGCAGAAAATAAGTAAATAAAATAGAGTGGAAATCAAATCACTCGACTTGACCCACACCCTCAGGTGCAGCAGTGCTTCCTGAGGCATAGATGGTGACCATGTTCTCTCGGGCCACTCTAAGCATTGAGCATGAACTCCCTCATTCTCCCCAGACTGTTTTCTGTTTGATAATTGGTTCACTGTTTCCATTCCTCACTGGTTCCAAGTGCATGATGAGCTCATGAATTTTCTTGTACAAAGTCCATCCTCACCCGCCTTTACAGCCGGCGACAAAGAGGTACTCAGGGGTGCCTGGTGTTAAACAGCACTGCAGTGCATTTATGCTGCAAGGCCTGTAGGTTTGTAGCTCATTGTGAAGAACATTAGACAAGTTGCCTTCTGACAAGACAAGATGCCATGGCCATCCTGAAAGTACATTTAGGCAAGGCCCTGAAAGAATTGGGGGTGGAGGTCTTGACACAATGCAGGAACTGCGCGCTGCGACTAATGTCACCTTACATGTGATGAAAGTCAAGGTGTGAGCACTGGTCTAAAATGTGTCTACAATGGTAGTCCAGAAAAACATCTTTGGGTAAGCTATGCTGAGATGTGAGAAGTGAATTGGACCCAAAAGGTCCAATTCCCAAAGTGGTCTGTTGAGGAGTTTTTCCAGCAATTCTCGAAGTTAAGGAAGCAAACAGGGGCAGTTACATACATCCTGCCTCAGCACAGGTATTCCCCTCCATTTGCTCTTCACCAAACGAAGCCCCTTGCAACACCTCCACCAAAACTGCATGGTGGCACAGTGATTGCATGAGAAGTTTGAGAAGTGAGCTTTCACTTCTCAAACGATTTTATCTAAATGTTCCAACACTGCTGAGATTTAGTCGGATGCCCTGACCCTCATCTTTGGACTCCCTTACTTCTACTATTTTGTGGATTAGTCAAGAAAGTAAACTGTAATTCAAAGATTTTTTATAATGACTGATTTTTACTTTTAGGTTAACAATTTATGGCGTCACACTCTAAATCTCAAAACTAAATAAATCCTAAAAATAAGAAATTATGCACACGCATTTTAATGTCAACCAAACAGGCAGATACAAAAAAAATACTGGTTAGTGGTCAGAATCGGAAGGCATCTAGTCTGCAACATTTTGCATCATTACTTTCATTCTGGCATGGCAGCAGTGCAACCAGGCAGCATGCAGACAAAAAGCAAGAAAAAGCTATAAGCATATGTGAACGTGCCCCAAGCACCTGCCTAATGTCTTACCAACCTCCCCATAATCCCCTGCTTCTGCCCACTGAACCATCAGCTGACACATGACAAGGCAAAATCCAGACAATCTTTTTCCTAAACACACATGCACACACACACACACACACACACAGAGTTCAAGGGTTAATGTGCTGAGACTGATGATACCAGCATGCATAATGGGACAGTACTTACTTGCTGGATATAACAAACAATAATAAACTTGCCCTAAATACTTGTTAAAACAAGCAAACAAAACATCAGTCACATGCATCACAGGAATTCTGAGGTAAAGTTTGAAAAATATTTATTTGACCTGAAAATGCATTTTGACATACACAAGTGCAAATGCAGTCATGTTGAAAATGTATAAAATGTTTTCAGAAACTTTCAGGAATGCATTTAAAAAGAGATTCACATTAAAGATTTAATCCCATTCTGTCATAAAACCCCACAGGGAAATCAGTCATTACATGCAAACCACTACACAAAATATACATGGACACATAAACATAATCCCTGTGTGTTTGTGTGCATGTTCCTACACTATCCCAAATATTTATATAAACTGTGTGTCAACAATGACCTGCATTAGCACCTCTGTTCTATTACAATCTATTTAGCGTCACAATTTTCTCTGTTTTGTCAAAAACACTTCCTATAACTCTTTCTTAAAGGGACTTTTCTACCCTGACTTACACCTGGACAAACACACATCTGTTTTCTTGTTAACAGATGGTGTTAGAGGCACTTTTGGTTTTTTCATAATATAAACATAAGTAAAAAAAGCAAGATGTCTCACAACAGCACATATACTCAAAGAAACAATATAAAACATAAGTTGAAATACACAAACAACCTCAAACAAAACAAGAAGCAAGTTTTGTTTATACGTTTATAAAAGAGCACCATTTATTTTTAAACCCTTTTACATCTCTAAGTAAAGATCTCTAGAGATAAGCCGAGATAACACTGTCTTTTAAATAAATATCTTTACAAATAAACACCCACAGACCCACCCAGTGCCGTTCCTGTTCAATAACAATCAATTCCACCAAATACTACAGGAAGCCAGAACATAATTTCCTCTTCTGTACAAAGAAAATGCACATTTGTGCAACAAGAAACACAACAACTTGTTCAGCAAACTAACCTAATGATCTGAGGGATGTTTCCGTAAACCACCTCAGAAAATAAGTCTATAAATGTCTTCCTTTTTTAAATTAACAGTATTAACCTCATTAAGATATCTGACCAAAACAGCTCTACTCAACACTACACACTCTGATACAGCTTTACTTGGGTGCAAACTGAATATTGTCTTATTGGAGAATTAGTAGAATCTTTGCAACAAACAACACAGTGGTGGACTTTACATGGGGGAACACTTGGTTTGGATGAGATTCAGACTGTTGAGTGTTTCTGAATGTCAGGTTTTGTAGGGTTTGGACAGGGGTGGTGGAGGAGCAGGTCAGCCTGAGGTGATGGTTTATCCTACCATGTTTATGTCGTTTTTAGGAGCTGGGAGTTCAGTTTCCACAGGACTGGTCTGAACCGAGTCATCAGTGGGCACAAAGCCTCGTCTGTCAATCAAACTGAGAAAAAAGAACACAGAAATAAACATGGGCTTGTCTCAACAGATAAAGCTGACAAACTTATACCAAATTATATAATTACTTTTAAGTAGTTCAAATATTAAGTACTTAGTATGTCTGTTTACTGTTTGTTTCTCTTTTTTGAGGACTATATTAGTTACGTACAATGTCAGAGATTTATTGGTTGAGCATCTGTAAATTACTTATCAAAGGCTGCAAACAACATCCATATATCCCTGAGATGCTATTTACATAAAATACACTTGCTTTCAGTTTCTGCTATTTGTTCGTTGCTGGTCTGTGTACATGGCTGTAACGTGAATATTCCCGATGTTCTGATCTTCAGACGTCTCACCTGGGTGCCATGGGCCCACAGAGGATAGAACAGCAGTTTCTGATTATACTGTTGTAGCTGTAAGGATTTCCAACATCCGCATTGTCACTTTTTGCTGACCAGGAACCTTTAATCTGACGTATTTAAAATATGCTGCCATTAGAGAAAACAAATCGCATTTCCAGAAGACATGAATCTATAATTAAAAACAGATTTTTAATTTTGAACAGACAAGACTCACATCCTCATTGGTAGTAAGATTTGCAGCTACAAGGTAGGTGTGGAAGCCTGAGAGGCCCAGAATGGACCACACAGAGAAGAAGCAAACCACTAACTCAAGAGCAGTAGGCAGGAGTCAAGGGCAAAAACCAAAATGACCAGGCCCCTTAAAGGAGAGTTTACCCAAAAATACAAATTCTTCCATCATGTTTCCACCCCTGATGTGACCAGGTGCTTGAAAACAATAACAGTTTGTATCAGCATAAACATCTGAAATCAAATATCAAAACGTAAGGATATCTGGCAGGACTCTTCTGGAGTGCAAAAACCAGCCCATTTCCTCCCTGTGATCCTATAAGAGATGACAACAGTCACTAACATGAATAAATTGCTGTAAGACAGCTAATGTAAGTAACTATGTACACCTACATATTAAAGATAAGACAAAAGTTTACCAGTTACTTTACCAGTTAAGGCTCATTCATACCAGAAACACTTACAATAAACATGATGATAAAAATAACTATATTAAACAATGTTGTTGGCTGTTGGCATTCAATCTAAGCTTGTATGCTGTGGTAAATGTGCAATGTCCTGAATGGAAACAAAAAACAAATCTAAATGGCTGTTAGCTGTTAACTGGAAAAAAATGGCTCTGATCTTGATATTGTACGGAGCCCTAATCCTGACACAGAAGATTTTTACATTTCTACTACAAATTGGGAATTTGTTCCCACGATTTATGTAAATCGTTCCCACGTTCACAGTCCCGTTCACAGTCACTGTAAGCAGATAACTAAGTTTTGTTCACTATCAATTTGAATTTTCCACTTTACAGTGAATCAAAGAAGCATTTTTTGTTGTCAATGATATTTGACAGATCTTGTGACTTTGAAGAGCAATTACTCATAAATTGTACAGTAGAATAAATTGATCTTTATTGTGCACATAGAGGAGTTGTATATACTGTATATCAGTGAGTTTTCTTATCTACCAATTTAAAATTCTCCTTTAATAATGAATCAAAAATTGTTTTAAAATTGTTTCAATTAAAAGTTTAAATAAGATCAGTTTAAATAAAAGTTGCATTGCTATGATTACGTAGCCGCTATCCATTTTCAGTGTCATTAGCGCTAAGTATCTTAAAGATGTGCCCCAGAATTGCACGAGCAGCTAGTTTAACCGCTAGTTCAGAAAGAGTGGCTGCTGTAACAGAGAACACAAAAGGAAGTAGGAGATAGTACAATGTGGGCATGTTTTACTTAAATCGAGGGAACGAATTAATAAAACGTGGGACCGATTTACCTAAATCCAGGGAACAAGTTCATAAAATGTTTGCACATATAGATAAATTGTGGGAGAATTTCTAATGTGTGGCCTTTATATAAAAATATTTTTTTCTGTGTCAGAATTAGGGCTCCGAAATATTATTCCCTGTATCTTTATCCTTTAACCTGTTATGTGGACATTGTCCATGACTGGTGATAATTAAGCACACATACTTAGAGCCAGGTGTGTGGTTACACAACCAAAGATGAAGGCTGTAAGAAGAGACAGTGAGACAATGAAGGTGTAGAAGAAGCGATAGTTCCGCTTTCCCACACAGTTTCCAACCCAGGGGCAGTGATGGTCAAACCGCTCTGTCAAACACAGATGATAGTCAGCCGTTCTAGATATTCTAGACTCGCTTTATTGTATGGCATATATATATTGTATGGCATGTTTTAAAAGAATAACAGAACACCTTAACAAGCTGTGTTATTTACGTATCATTCAAATAGCTAAACAAACTAGCTATACACAGTTCCTTGTGTGAATTAATGTGTAACTATATTGTCTGATTCTGGCTCTGGCATTCTCCTCACACTTACCCACACAGTTGTCACACAGGCTGCAGTGGGAGGTGCGAGGAGGACGGAAGATCTTGCAGGTGAAACAGTACTTGAGTTTAACCAACTGCTGGTTGATGACAACCTCCTTTGTGCGCGGAGGGGGGCGGCAGGATGAGGAAGAGGCAGCGGGGTTCTCTGTATGGACGATAAAAAAAAATTAAGGATAAAATATCAAGGAGTTGTTAAGAGTTAATTTTTTTAAGAGCTCAAATAGGGAAAAAAAGTGTTACATTTTAAGTGTTTAAATTTTAAGTGTTAAAATTATATTTTAAAGTTTTCTTAAAATTATATTTTAAAGTTTTACCTTTTTGAAAAATGTAATGTTGTTAAATATAACCCACAGCAATGGGTACTACTTGATCTAGTATCTGGCTATGCTTCACATTTTAAAACCAGTGGAAGCTCTAATAACTAAACAAACTAGGTGAGGTTAATCTTGCTGTATTACATACACGTGTACAGAGGACACGCCATTGCCCTCAGATGCATGAAACAGAGCTATGATACTGAATATTTAGATTCATGGCAGCTTCAGAAGCAATTTCAAATTAGAGGTGCAAGCAGCATATCACAACTCACATTCTTGGCGCACATTGGGGTTGTTGCTGTGATATATGAGGATACCTAATCTATCAGTCCTATGTTTCATGGCAAAACCACAAATGGCATCAGGCCACCACAGACACGGCAACAAAAAAAATGTAATTAATAGCTAGCGCTATAGAACTTTATACAGAATTTTTTTACAGAATAAAGATTTTCACAACACTTCATTCTTAAACTCATGAGTTTAAGAGCATGTTTAGGCTCTCAACAATGTGATCAATTTTTAAGACAACAAACAATTAGATACACAGACCACAATTAAATAAATAAAGCACCATATTTTTGCATGTGACCCACATTTAGAAATCCACATCATTGAGACATAACAATACAGGGCCAAAAAGTAGCTCAAAAAAGTTGCTCTAAAAGGAAAATTACATTTCTCTAATGCATGCTTTTCCTTATTTTTGAAATGTCACAACTGGCATACAATTTAACAAAAATTGCTAGTCAATAGATTTTACTGATAGATCTTGCAATCTCTGTGCAAAATGACACAATGGTGCTGGCATCTTTGACAAATGACGAGTCATTTTTCAGTGACACTACTTTGCTCACACTAAATTTACCTATGCTTGAAAGTAACACTGGCAACACACAGATAAATGCAAGTGAATGCAATTAACGGCCCAAAACTCAAAATAATTTTCCACTTACCAGTGAATTCAGAAAGACTCAGAAAGACTCAAATATTAACAGAGAACATGATTAAGAATCATGCATCTAAAATAAACAATAAACAGTCAGATTTAAGATTACACTCAACCCTCAAACACTCAAAAACAAACACTGCTCATGCACATTTTTCATTTCTGACACCTGGAATTCAAGATGGACTGTAAATAAATCGGCTATAAATTGCATGTCAGCAATGACATTATAACTCTTTATTCTACAACAGACAATTATTTGTCAAAAATTACAAATAATACATTTGACAAGCATTTGTGTTTAAGTTCCTAAAATACCTCACTACGGTAAAATCACTAGATCACACAAGCTCACTGTAACAGTATTGTATGACTTTGTACTTAAGCCACCCACAAACAACAAAACACACAAGTAACCACTGAACAGAACAGAAAATCCAATACTTCAGTACTACACCAGTACTACAGATTCAGGGCTGAGCCCGAGATTCAGTGAACAGTGCACAAGTTCCTAGAGCACTGCATGTTCTCCTTTTTTAGTGGTTAAAGGAGAACTTCTAATTTATTGTTAAAATTAAGCCATGTTGGCCCATGCACTTAAAAACAGTCAGCACGAAGACTCGCGAACAACATGCCAGGCTGCTCCATTCATTGACTTCATTGAATTACCATTAGATTGCGGTAAAATACAGTATGCAGTATACAGTTTGTGTGGCATGCAGGAAACTGTAATTGCTGGATATTCATGCCTGCTCACCAATCTGTTTCTCAATGTCTGCAGCCTCTTCTGGTGTTGCCCTGGGCAGAATCCCTGGATCTGTGAAGCTCGTCTGGAGAAGAGAGATGATCACTAACACAAACAGAACCCCTCCGATTGCTGGGATAAAGCTGGTGAGATGTTTTACCAGGAACGGGCAACTATAAAGAAAAAACAGCCCAGTCAAGAAAACATTGATTGTGTATAAAGGGAGCTTTAAAATTAAAATGCTTTTAAAATTAAAAAGTTTCATTTAAAAGTTTCTTTTCCTCCAGCTCTGTAGAACATAAAGCAAAAGTTAGCAAAAGAGAGAAGGTGTCTAAGTGTCTAATGTAATTTGAAAGCATAATGGTAAACATTCAAAACTACATTCAATTCAATTCTGTATGTTGCATCAACAGGAAACTGTTTTAAATCTGAGAATTAATAGGGCCATAACAGATTTTTATGAGTCACTTTTAATCACCACACGTCTGACTCAGCACAAATAATGTCCCACAGATGCCACAAAAACCCATTCAGATTTGGAGTTGTTACAAAATAAGTTGTGTCTTTATTTTCAAAGGTAAATTTCTGTATATCACACGAGGTCTTGCAAGAAGATCTACTAAACATGCATTTTAAATAATAGCTATATTACAGAAGCATTTAAATGTATTCTGTATTTAGGGCATAGGTCACCCAAAAAGAAAAATCATTTATCCATCTTGATGTCATTCCGAACATGTAAGTATGTTGGTAAGCAAAGAACAGTTGCACCAATTGACACAAACCGATGAAACATATATTCTATATTTATATTCTCACATTTTCTTTTTGCATGGTTTGCATGGCAATGGTTCACATTTAAAGGAACTACAAAGAAATGACAACAACCCACAAAAACAAACCATGAAAGAAAACAACTGCAACAATAAATGAACAAAAGAATCATAAAGAATCATAATTTGCTTTTACTTTAAGGCCTGGCTGTGTCATTTTACTGTGTTGACCAGAACATTTTGAACCATCGATACTAAACCTTATAGTTACCAAACCTGCCTGTCAGACTTACAATGTTACCTATTACATTAATAATTTGTGGGCCTGAATCATTATGGATGTGTTCTGACATGCATTTAGACACCAAACCCTAGTTAAGTCTTCTCTTTCAACAGTGACTACGCAAATCTAACTAGCACCACCATCCAAAGACAAATCACTTACTCGAATATGAAAAACAGCCCACTCGTTACCAGTATGAGCCCAAGTGTGAGCGGTAAAACGCCACTCTGACGCGCCACGATGATGCGCCCATCACAGTAAAAGCGGTTCTTCCCGGGAAATACCTCCCATTTTTTCCGGGGTCTTTTGCTCTTGTGCTCGGGAAGAGGTCGTGATGGTGGGGTAGGCGTGGGTGTCGCGAGTGCTTTTGGATCGATTTGCTGATATTCCAGATTTTTCATCATTTGCAACGGTGAAAGCACGCCTCTCCGTGCTCAGTGCCCATTAAATATCACCTACTACCTACTGAGTGCGATACGAACGGGCAAATGTCTGCTAATATTGTCATTACAAAGAAATCACGCCGACAGCGTCCCACTTTCCAATCGAAGCGCGGCGACAACACGGCGGATTTACCAGAATGCAGGGCTGCAGGGCGGGCTCCAAACGCGGCAGCGACAGCTAGCGGTGGCACCCTGAGCTGCCACTGTCTGTGGCAGGTGCTACTGCCGTCTGCGACCGCAGCCTAACATATTAACACATAATATAAGCAGTCCCTGTATGTAATAATTTAGTAAAATATCCCCTTTAATTTGTGTTTATTTACAATATACATTCACAACACGTACATTTCTATAGTATTGCTTTCTTTAGTTGAAATAACTAAAGAATTAAACAGCCAAACATATACACAAAAGCCTTTCCACTAAACAATACTATTACAAACTTACAACTTTAAAGACGCATTTTAGCTTGGCATTTTGAGTTTCATAAAAGGTATTAAAAATGTTTTGCAACGGCATGATCTATATAGTGTGATCTAAAAATCACACTATACAAATGTATCTTTTGGATAAAAAAAATATATTTTGTTTTCTTTTGCATTTAACATTTTTTAAATTAAGCAAATTCTTTGTTGTTCTTGCAATATTTTGTTGTTTGTCCCCAGGTTTTCTGCAGAAAGCATTTTACAGTGCGTAGCATACATTGCCCGTTTTAAACCTAAAACCCTTAAAAAAATATCAAAAAACCCTATCTCAAATGGTGTTGCCCTGGTGACAGAGTATATTCATGGTTAAAACTGAAAACAGGAAGAGGCTCTTATATATATATATATGTCCTGAAACATGCTGTGAAACGTGAAACACCAAGAGTTGAAAATGTCTTTAAAAGCCAAACCCAAAGCGTCTTTATCATTATCCACATGAATGTTTAAATTTGCCTTGAGGTCAGGCACACTGGCTACCGGTAAACATTCGACTATAGAGGCTAGTGCCTCTATTTTCATGTTCCATACAATAGAATCTCTGATAACTAGGGAACTTCCAACAAGTGTCTAAGTGGGTACATCGCTGAGTGGGGAGAACCTGTTAGAAGCTGTAACCCTTTTGACCAAAGTAATGGGGTTAGTCACCTGTGGTCACCAAATTTTGTACATGTATTGTTCTCATAAAACTGGGCAAATATTTTGCCAAAATATTGAAAATGCTAAACTGAGAAGGGATTTTTGATATCTTGAATGGTGTTGTCAGGACAAGGCAATACATTAATGTCAAAAAATTAAAACAAAAAAGTGGCTCATTTCTGCTGCTTAAATTAAGTGATTTAATTCAAATTTTAGCTGTATGTTTGGCTCTAAGGACTGATGATATAGAGGTGGCTATTGTGAGTCACCAACTGGCAGCTGGAAATGTCACTAACCAAAGACTTGTAGTCTTTAGTCTTATCTTGAATAGCACCACCATTAATAAATCAAAATCCCTTCTCAATGTATCTTTATACAGGTTGTCGTGCTAGATTTATTAATAGTTGCTTTAAAAATATATATTGCAAAGGGGTCTGAAAAATCTCTAAATCTGCAACATAGTGGCCAAGTAGGAAACATGTTTACATGGACGACAATAGATAAAATGTGAAGCTGATGTCATCTGTGATAAAATCTGGGTAAAATCTAAATGCCTGCACTGCAGGCATTTAGGATTTAGGATTGCACTGCCTGTCTTAAACCCACTACTTATCACTTAAAATAATTACTTTCAGTTTTTTTTAGAAATGTTGTGTTTGTGCTTTGTAGATGTCTGCTAAATGTCCTATAATCTCTGATTCCTCTTATGACCATGAGAAAGTAAATATTTACAATGGCAATAACAAAGCAACATTTACGGTTAAAAGTTTCTGACAATAAAATGGATTTACTGGTGGCTGAAGTGGCAGCACGTGGCTCTGCTGACATTGTAGTTTTGTAAAAAAAAATAATGAAAACATCACATTATCATACAATGTAATCAAATAGTCTCTCCTGACTGCAAACGATGAAAAACCATGAAAAATGTATTTAATTTCAAGACAAAAATGTAACAAATGAAAAACAGGTATCTATATTAATTTCCATACCAGAAACAGAGGGTGATCCTCCCAAGATAGCGGCACCACCTTTACATGCAATGCAGTGAGACACACGTTTACATTCTCTGTTCTGATACTAACCAGAGACTATGGCCTTTAAGAATTTAGAAATGAAGGAGAAGATTAAGAAACAACCATGTTAATAGCAAATATTGATGAACTTACTTCAGTTAAAGTCATAGTATAAGCACAAATCAAATTAGGACGTGGAGTATTTCTATTATAGTGCATTTTTGTCAAGTACACAACTTAACTGCTTAATACTGTGTGGGAGTTTTAACTACATTTTCATCAGGACATATAGACGCATACAGCAGTGGTCAACCGTTTAACAGCAAACAAGAATAAAACGTTGCTGAAAGAAAGTGCTGAGCAGGCCTGAGCCTGAAGAATTCGTTTACCTCGTGCAGATGATGGCCACAGATTTGTCTTATGCAATATTTCACTGATCATAGATTAAAAATGTATCTTTCACCAATTTTGTATATTGTTGTGTAAAATAAGCATAAAAAATAAATTCAAAATGCTTTGAATTATTGTCAGTATTTGATACTGCAAAAAGTTTGGGGAGAAACTTTATTTGTTTCTGGCCTATAATATAACCTGTAATGGTCTGAAATACTAGGTTTGACATTCTCTAACACAATGATAAAAAGTTTTATGTTCTAATATATTATTAACAATCTTTAAATTAAGCTATACAAAACGGCTTTTAATTTGTCATTTTCAAAAAAATTGTGTTAAAAGTTTGCTTGCTTTGCCTTTTACTAGACCAAAAATAACTACATTCTAATGTACAATAATACATTAGACACAGTATGTCTAATGTATTATCTTTTTGTCTAGTTTACTTCCTGGGTCTGATCTGTCTGAATTTCAATCCAGTGTAATGCAATGAAATGCTTGTTGAATAAATAAATATTTAAGTTAAATAAATTAAACTGTCCACTGCTCAAGCTTTTTTGTATTTATTGAAATATCTTGGAAAAACCTATACAAATAGGAAATATGATGATAAATTTAACAAATTAAAATAAGCTTATGCCATTTGTATGTAAAAAAATATTTTAATCTACATCGTTAAACACAATAAGCTAAAAAGCCAAAGTTTAGGAAAATATTTTCCTTTTTGTTTAGTT
The DNA here is from genome assembly GCA_036877545.1 of Yasuhikotakia modesta. Taxonomy (NCBI): domain Eukaryota; kingdom Metazoa; phylum Chordata; class Actinopteri; order Cypriniformes; family Botiidae; genus Yasuhikotakia; species Yasuhikotakia modesta. Next base: position 15,900 of record JBAJNP010004867.1, on the reverse strand, counting down.
TCATTTTGGGGAATTAGAGACGTTTCATCACCACAGCCATGTCTAGGGGTTTATTTAGAACTACCATTAGATGGCGCTATGGGATTAAACCCGTTAAAAAGCAATAAAAAAAGACATTGACGCAGGGCTCTGGCGTTTGCAAAAAACACATAAAGGCAACATAAGGTTGGTATATATAAAATATACTAAAAAACTATATATATATATATATATATATATATATATATAAAGACACTGACAAAATAACTAGTAGTTTAGAGCAAAATTGTTAACAATAAAAAAAACCTGCATTAGAAGAACAAAAATATTTAAAGCTGAAGTTAGATAATTTACTAAAGTCAGTGATTCTGTTTCACATCGTGTGGATTTTTGCGTTTACACATTTCCAAATTTACATATTCCAATCTGTGCCGTGTGTATATAGATATACAGAACTTTCTAACATGACTTAACATGTGGCACGTACTTGGTGTATTGTTTTGATATGCTGTACAAAAGTAATTCCAAATTTTTGTAAATAAAAACCATGATCACAATTGTTTTGAAAGTGTCCTAATGTGCCAGTTTGTTTGCCACAAATAAATTTTAATGGTAACAATTTACAGTAAGATTCAATTAACATTAGTTTATGACCTTAGTTAATATGACCTACCAATTAATAACAGCACTTAATCTTAATGCCAATTTCATAATTTGCTAAATCTGTCTTTAAACATGGATAGTGTTAACTATGCATGGCATACAAAGTACAATTGTAATACATCAAAAATTTCAACTGAACAGAATAGGGCAGTGCAGTCAGTGGAAGGTCAGTCAGTGTAATCCAAAACAGTAAATTAATATTTAAAAATGATCTGAAATTAGGGGTCAAATCTGAAACTGAGCCAGTCTACCTACTATAGTGGTCTTTGCAAAAAAAATCTAGTATTACAAATACACTGGATTAAATGCTAATGATTACCTTGTGCTAGCTATGCTAAATATTCTTTAATTATAATAATTGTAGCTACAGTTTAGGCTAGCTCCAGTACGGTTTTAGCATCTTGTGACGACTTCAGATGATCCAAGGCTGTGTAGAGTTGACACCGTCCTCTGTGAATACTTTGGATGATTTCTGCTTCAATACATAAGCAACATTATGCTTATTTGCATCATTTGAACCATTTTACTGACAATGTTCAACTTTTATTTTTCTGTAAAGACTAATTTAAAGTTTATACAGGCTGCAGACATTTTGTGCAAATGCCACTACTACAAAAAGATGAGGATCATATTTACGTAAAAGGAAAATGTTCAAAGAATTATCATTCACTTATCCTCAAAATAATTCCTTACCAAGTATCTCACAAAACATTTATTTAATTTCAATACATTACCAATTGAACAACAATTGAGGCAAGCTTCAAAAATTAAGTTATAAAGTATAAGAGTATTGAAGAAATGGCTCAAGAATTATTTAAAGTTCACCTGAAAAGATTTCACTCCAGTAGCTGTTAACCACTGTACTCAAACCAAATAAAGGACTATACACCAAAAGGATCTGGCTGATGGATGTTATGTCTTCACCTCGCAAAAATCATATCCTTACACTGTTATGAAACCTGCATAGTTTTTAATCATGATTTGGGTAGTAAACAGTCCCAGTCCTCATCCATAATCTTTCAATAGAAAGAGAAGAAATTGATAAATTGATCTAAAAATTGATTGATTTACAGAGTTGGAACAATGCAAATTTTCCAAGATTTAATGTACATTTATTCTTTACATGTTGAACGTAGTATAAAGATTTCATATGGAATAAATTTATTAAGCCATTAAAAGGAAAAATGGGATTTACAACACAATTTTAGCTACATTATCTGAAATAGAATATGAATCAATAGCGAAAACTTTGTTTACTGGATAGTTGTTTTGGTGAAATCTGTTGGGAGTAATGAACTCTCATTTGATATATTACTCTACAGCTTTTAGAAAAGAACTACAAATGTTGTGTGTATGAAATTGGAAGAAAAAGGTAAGGTGGTAAAAAAACACATTGCAATGCTCAATGAGAGATCTGTTGAGTGAAACCTTTAATTCAAAGATTAAAAACGGTAAAGAGCTGCATAAAATAAGAAAATGAGCAACGTGTAATTTACAACATTATATACACTGCAGCCTGGACAGCTTCTAGAGCTCAAGACCAGTCCTAAGAGGTGATTTAAGGGTCAAGTCTTACAATCAAGGGAAAAAGAAGAGGTCGGGCTGTTGTAGGTTCATGTTACTTTGGGGAGAAAGCCATTTTTCCTCAACAAACTAAAATTTTTTAAAACTACAGTTTTTGCTGCCAAGCTAGCAATTTCTCAGTGTGAAACAGTATTGTTACAATGTTTACAGTTTTAAAGTGTACAGTACACAAGAAGTCCTACAATCTACTGCACAGGCCTCCCACTTACATGTCTGTTCACAGCCAATGACCTGGTTCCTTAGGGCTAGTAAATATAATCTACCTTACAGCAATTTACACCACAAACACTAAAGTCTGTGAGTCTGTTGAGCCTTCAAGAACCAGATTATTGTGGTCTCCATGCCCATCTCCACCCTGAAAGAGAACATGAGCATAATGTTTCCCTAAACTCACTGTAAACATTTTTTTGTTATTTTATTTTTCCTTATAAAAAATCCATAGGGCAGCACACTCATGGGTCTCAATCAGCATACACATTCAATCCATTATGACTTGATGGTATGTTCTTCCTTGAGAGCAAAGAAAGGTCAGACAAGATGGACAGGAATCTGAGGTGATTTTGCATAAATTAAAAAACGTCAGTTTTGCTGTTAAATTTTCTCCACTCACACAAACACGCACACATTAAAAAAACATCTGGGGAAAAACATGATCATTTCCACAGCTGTCATGACTGGCCAATCAGAAACAGTACATCACAGATTACATGGGACACCAAAGGGTTCATAAGTGGGGATACAGATATGTCCAGTAGCCGTGACTCATACAATGTGAACTCAGAATGGTTCTCTTCCACTTTGGCGAAGGCATGCAGGGCACGTGCTGCCCGTCGCATCATGTCCACACTAGTGGGTTCAAAGTGTGCACCCTGTAAGTGCATCAGCGAGCCTTGACTCTGTTGAAACTGAGTGGCTGCAAGGCTGTCCTCCAAGAATCCAAGAAGGTTTCCAACACTGCCCTTCTGCACAGCAATAGCCCGCGCTGCAACACTGTCACCTTGGGCAAGGTTAGCCAACAGCACCACTGCCATCTCCCTGCAAACGGGCACTTTGCGATTACCAACCATGCACACAAGGGAGCCATAGAGCTTCTCCAAACGGCTAAAAGGTGACGTAGCCAAAATGAGGTCAACGTTGTTATCCTGGATGCTAAGTTTACTGAGGGTTTCAAAAACTAGTCTCTGGGGAGACAATGTTGACAATGAAGGAAAAGGGTCAATGGCTTCGGCCGAGGGGCAAACAGCCCAGTGGAGCAGGCCATCTAACAGGGGCAAGCAAATACTTTCAGGGTAGAGGGAAAGATCCAGCTGGCCTGAGATGTTTGCTAATGTGACCAAGCAGTTTTCCCGCATAATTTCAAGGCAATCCCACCACCACTCATCTTGCTCACAGCTAACACCTTCATCTTCATCTTTCTCATAAGTGACTGGAGCCTGCTTCCGTTCAGGATGCAGATGATGCAATAGGACCAGCTTGCCCAGTAACAGCAAAAGTCCTGGATGTTTTGACATTTCTAGGTCATTGCCAGGGATAAAAGAAAGACTGCGAACAATGTTGGAAACACAGATGCAGCGACGGGCAAGGGCATCTTGCCAATCTGAGAGAGTACACAGTGGAGTCTCATCCTTGCTATGTGGCTCATCTTCCAAGATCTTAATGTTGTAGCTCTGTTGTGAAAGGTCAATGCCAAAAAGAAACTTTTTTTCTGTGTCAATATCCTGGTTGCCTCGGACTGCTTTCTCGGTCACAGAGCCGTGTCGAGCTGACAGGACGTCATCAATGGTGGCTGCTATCTTTGTTGATGTGCTAGCTTTTGTTCCACTTTTTTCCTCTGATGACTGATTTGCTGATAGCCAAGGTTGCACTTGGAGCAGCTCCAGCTCATTTGATGGAGTCTTCTCAACATCATCTGTAATTGGTTCCACTTCTTGAGAAATCTTATGTGGCTCAACATTTACAAGCACCCGTTTCCGGTACCTCAGCAGTTTTACCTTGCTCTCAAAATGGGTTTGTATGTGCTCTGTGGTATCTCCACCACCCACACTCCAATGGATCAGACCACTATCAAAAGCTTGTCGCCTGCCCAATTTACTAGTGCGGCCAATCACAAATGGGTCTTTCTTCCTCAGTATTTTAATAGGAAGCTTGTCAAATTTACTAGCCTGCTTTGGCCTCTCTTGGGGGGCACTTGTGTCTGGCCCTGGAGTAGGTGATCTACAGTGATCTTTAGATGACGTGTCCTCATCATCTCTCTCTACTTGCTCAAGCCTGTCGTTGGGGACCTGTGTTATGTCCTCTTTCTCCTGCTTGACCTGAACATGTGCCAGCTGCACAGTGTTGTTCTCAACATCTTCATCCTCATCATCCTTTCCCATCTGCTCTGCCTCTGGCCCCTCTACATCAAAAATCTCAGGGTCAACAGCATCTGGGTCAATCAGTGTACGTTGCCCAGGGTCTCCAACCTCATACTCCTTCAATATGCCAAAGATCTCAATGAGGCACCTTCGGAAGTATTCAACTATGAGCTCAAGAAAGCCAGGAAGCTGCAATCACACCAAAAACATTACAATTTTTAAAATAACTACCATCAAACATTAAACAAGAAGCTGATATAAAAAGTAATTGGGCAAAGAGGGAAAGTTTTATGTTCATGACAAAGCATGGTCTCAAAAAAAGCAAGACAGCCAACTAACAAATATTTTGACAATATTTGTACATGTTTCAAAAGTGGTGCTTTGAAGGCTGTTGATGTGTTACTCCAAGTAATCAGAGATGTTATTTCTTAGAGACTTACTGGCATGCTCACAAGTAAAAAAGAAGAGGTAGAAGCATGCTAAGCTTAACAATACCCTATATGAGAAATTTGGGCTATACGTTTTTTAGACATTTCATTTCTTATACATTCTGTTCCTTAAATATCTTAAATAATTATTTTGACACACTCGTAGTTGTGATCTGGAGAAAAACTATGTTCTTACCTGATTCAGATTAAAGGTAGAAATACTATTGTCGTCATATAGAAGAATATTAATTGTATCCAAGGCCCAAGCACTCTCTGCTAACAAACCTGATTTGAGGGACATCATAACTTTCCAGGCCTCTGGTGTTCCTAAAACAGAACAAATTCAACTTTCAAGATCACCTCAAAATGTCATCAAGAACAGAAATCACAGGGATTGATGGCAAAAGCCTCTTACCAATATCTTTCATAGTGAGCCTACGTAGTGGTTTTATAATCAGCTGAGAGGACTCTACTGAACCAGGTGGGAATGCCACATCTCTCCGTATCAGAGGGGGCTGCACTGGTGGCTGGGCAATGTGTGAAGCAGGAACTGGGGGTCCAGCCTTCTGAATTTTCATTGCTGGGTGCATGTATGGGGACTTGCTAGGTGAAGTTCTGTTCTCTATTTGTCTTGGCATCGGTGCAGGGTTGGACACCTGTGGAATGTGGTTCTGGGAGGTTTGATAATTGGGCTGAAGAGGTCTAGACATTGGTGGCCCAGTAGTTCCTGGCCCATATGGGGGCTGCCTCTGGTTGACGTGTCCAGCCCACGGTCCCTCATGATTCAAGCGTTGATCTGATTGTATCATGTCTTCAGAGCGGTTCATGCTGTGGTATCCAGCATTCTGGGAAAGGGCACCAGGGAGGCCCTGACGATTATGATAGTTAGGGTAGTTCATCTCATTTCGGCCTGGCCACATAGGACCTTGGGGTCCATCAGGGATTGCTGGCATAGAGCCACTCATGGAGCTACCCATCATCTGTGGTGGCATGGAGGGTTGAGAGTTTGGACCACCTGTGTTAGGCATTCGATCTCGTCCAAAACCAAATGGAAACTGGCTCTGTGGACCAGGTAGACGTCTGTCTGCGCCTGGATAGGCATTATACTGGTTGTACATATCTGGCTGGGACTGAGGTCCAGCTGGAGCTTGAGGTCCTTGCTGCTGACCACCAAAGGGGTATACGTCTCCTTCGTGACGTTTTGCTGGAGGCCCATAAACACCATCAACTGGTCTTTTCTGGGTGTAATTCTGTATTTTAAAAGATCCAAATTTCCATAGAAACATTCAAACATACAAATACATCTTGTGCATGCATACTAGTTAAATATTAAAAATAGTTCTTACAAGCTGAACATTTTCTACAATTTAAGAAGTGATCTGATCTCTTATTTGTAAGATCACAAAAATAAGGTCATTATTTACCTCTACACTTCATTTTATACCTTGTCAAAAGTCTGTTCGAGTAGCCATTTTATTGTAATTAAGAACAGAAAACAGGACAGAAACACTAACAAGTTTTCTTCACTGACCAGTTGCTGTTGGGGGTACATTCCTGACTGCTGGCTTGGGTATGATCCACCAGAGGGAGCACCTTGGCCATGGTATTGATTACTGTACGAATCATGCCTATAACCAAAGAACACTTGTCAGAGACCAAAATGCTACTTGTACCGAACAGTTCATATCTGTCAAAAGGGATGTATGGTCAATATCAAAAACAAAAGACTATATTCTGAATTTCAGGGAGGATAGCAATAGCTTTAAAAGCTTAAGATTCCACTGAATACTGTGCACATTATATTAGACTGCTCTACTTAGTGAGTGCTATCAGGATGTGAAGAGACTTTCAACCAGCATAACAAATGTTTCTGGAAATAAAAGTTGTGTATTCGTTGGTGTATTAAGCTTTAAAGCTAACCTCTGCTGCTGTTGGGGCCGGTTTGGTGAGTACATCCCTGCATCTGCACCTGAGGGCATCATGTTATGTTGTGGACCCATGTTGCTGTCTGGGCACAAACCTGAATCTGATCTGTGAATAAACAAAAACTATGATCAACATCCAGTTTTATGGTTGACTTTTTAGAAAAATGTATTTGGAGTAGCTGTTGTCACCTTTTGTCATATCCTGGACCATATGAATACTGCTGTCTTTGACCCATTTGCATGCTCCCCATAGTTCCTGGAGGGTTTCTGTTAAACTGCTCACCCATGCCACTATTTGGACCTTGACTTGTGGTCATGAACTGCTCACCTGCTAAATATAAGCAGAGAAACACAGATTTTCACTGATATAGTTTATGTATACTAAAAGGAAGTAAAAGTAAAATAAATTTATTAAACTTTGACTACCTTTCCTCATACCACCAAAAGGGTCCTTATTGGGCTCAAAAGGCCCTATGCGACCCATCATGTCTGGTCCCCCCATACCAGGCTGATAACCTGAATTAGGGGTCACAGAGTTACGCCTGGAAAAGGCAGGATCTCCACCATCAGCAAACGGATCCTGCAAATTCACACTGCCCCTGTGCAACACAAAGGGTAAATGTCAGCTGCTTCCAGCCCTAAACATTTGGTGTAAATTTTCTGTGGCAAAATTAAAGGACAGTTCAATGAAAAAGCAGTGCTAAAACAAGACAGCTCTGTGGGAGGCATTGGCATGTACCTGGCACCAGGCATAGGGGGCATCTGGCTGTGAGGTGTTGATGCCGGTGTTGGGGGCTTCAGGTCTCCCCCCTCAGCCATGGAGCTGCTGGTTGACTGAGGTGTCTGAGGACCCTGTAAAGATCCTGATCCAGCTGAAATATACAACCACCAGTTTCTCAGTTCAAAGTTAGTCAAAACTCAAATTAAACAGTGGCATGCAAATGTTTGGTCAAAGTACCTTTTTAATTAAACTAGAGCATTATGCTAGGAAAGTCACCATCTCATCACTGGCCTGATTCCCATTTTTCCAAACCTGCTTGGATTTCCACTTTAGAAACCACTTAAGAAAATATATTTTTTAAGTTGTATAGCAGTTATAAAGTTTATATTGGAATTTAAGGATCTACAGCTATATGCATGAAATGTTCTTAAGAACATCCACAGGAAAGTAAAGCTATAAAACTTAATGTGAACTCAAACCTTTTGTCTCAATCACACAGAACCGTAAGCTACCCTGGTTGTTTGCCGTCTCTACACAACGTTTCTGCCACACACTTAAGATATTCAGCCAATCACAGTGCACTGTGTCAGCTGGTCAATCGGAGTATGGTGGGATTTTCTGAAGGATGGAATTTGCAGAAATCCATGCAATTATAAGGACAAGGCATAGGAGGTAAAATAACGTATAGTATAAGAAAAACAATGTTAACATATACCTTTTATATATTTTACTTCTAAATACACAAAATAATGTTTTGCAAAAATAGCATAATATTACTCTTTAAAAGCACAATCATGTCATACAAGTATTGCCTTTATGACAGATTAATCTAAGCCTGAGTACTAAACTGTGTTTATCTGTGCTAGCATGATTATCATTAAGCCATATGCTTAACCATGTGTTAAAACTGGATGAGGCGACAGACATCTGTGTAAATGTCAGAGACAGACAGAGAGATAAGGAGAGGCAAAAAAGAGCAAGCACAAATGTGCACCACATGTCGTGGCCCAGCAAGAGATTACTATTGGCATGCCTGTTGAATGACTCTGGCCTCCATTCATTAACTTGCGTGCACACACACGCGCACACACACATATATACACACACACACTGGGGTCACCGCCTGGTCAGACTTATTCATACCCTACAAACACACCTCCACACACAATAACGTTAGCATGCCTCTTCTGGGTTGGAATTTCCCTCTAATACAGGGGGTGGATGGGTGGGATGTAAAAAAAACATTTCACCAAAATAAAATTCACCAACTCCCTGATTTTTTTCCCATTCTACTATTTCTGGCACAAATCAGCTCATCAGGGGGGTTTGCCTCTGATTCCTAAGGCCAAAAAAGTAGTCTGTGGTGAAGAAATAAAACCTTCCTAGAGCACCTGACCCGCATCCAAACAGACATGGTCCACAACACAGGGGACCCGCTTTAACTTGCCCAGTTTCCTCTAATCTCTCTCTTTCCTTCTCACACTCACCTTACTTTCTGACTCCTTCACTCTGACACATACAGAGTGCAGTTAGTATTTACTTGTACCGTTTGTTACACAGAAAAGAACAAGTAACCAAAGAGTTTGGTCCAGCATCAAATTATGGAGGAAACATAGGTAGTTGTTTTGCCTTTGTTGAGAATGACCCTTCTCAATTTCTTCCGGACACATGTTGGTGCTAAGCATGTCTAAGCAAATCTTCAGATCTTCAATTATTCAAAAATAATTTGCTAGATAACTAGGACTAGGACTAAGACTAAAAAGACCAAATAACTACAACCTTAACTTAAAGTAGTCTTCTTTATCCATTTTACATACAGGGTCCATTTCTGCAAAATATAATTTATAAAATATACTATTATAATAGAAAATATTACAGAGGCTTCACTTGATAAGCACATTGCCTGACTATACTAACTGCTCTGTGATAGATGTCTGGACAACAAAAAGCTAGGACTCAGACTAAGCTTAAATGGAAAAAAAAACTTCCTGTGAAACAAGATTAAACAGTATGTGACAAATCTGTGACTGTCTTGATTAATAGCCAAGTGTCTCATAAAAGCTCACACTACAAGACTAAAGATGACAGTAATCATCTTCCTGTCACCACCAGTCCAGTTTAAAAAAAGACTAGAAATCAAAACAGCTTGACTATTTTGTGTGTAAACACATCAATCAAGCAATTGAACTAGGTTTTGGAGTTCTCACCTGAGATTTCTTTACTGAAATTAGGACTGTAGCTATACTATGCAAAAGCATACAGTGGGGTGACTACAGCTTTGTGCCAATATTAAATGTAATTAAAAGGACAGCTTGTTCAAAAATTAAAATTCTTCAAACATTTACTCACCCCCCGTGTCATTCCACACCTGTATGACTTCTTTGCTTCTGAGAAACACAAAAGAAGATATTCTAAAGTATGATGGTAACCAAACAGTGGCACCAATTAGCTTCTTTGTATGGACACAAACCCACTGAGGCATTTTTCAAAATATCTTCTTTTGTGTTCCAAGGTAAACTATCAATTTAAATAAACTCACAGCACAGAAGGAATAACACAGGCTTTGATATCACAACCAAAGTGTATCAAGGTGCTGTGGTGGCTAGCTTTACTGAAAAAATCAAAGCTTCACTAACCCAAGGTATGCAAAACAAAGTTTACAGTAACATCTACATGAATCCATCTCATTAAATACTATTTGTAAGTGTATTAAGATTTCATGTTTATATGCACATGGACAAGAGTTTACAGGGTTTTAAAAATAACACCTTAACCATTCCTTTAACTTTATATTTATTGATATTGCATGTGGTTTTAATCTTTCATCACACACACATCCCAAAAACACAAATGCAAACTGCTGGGGGGGTAAAATCAAAGCTTATCAGAACACATTTGCACTAACTGCATCATTTGTGTGACTACACAGCTTAATGACAATAACCTGTTAAAAAAAATCATGCAACTCTTTGGACTGTCACAGTTCATTTCTGATAGAAGCATTGTGCCCTAAAAAATGTTCAGAATTGTCTTGTGCAGGTCTGCACTGACCTGGTGATGGGGGCTGGACTTTGGTCTGATTCTTTTTAGGGTCACTGTTGAAGATGTCGGGCGGTGGGTCTTCTCCTCTCTCAATCTTGCATTCAAAGGCATAGAGACACTGTATGTACTGTTTCTTTAAAGAGCTGGCGGCACTGCTGGACGTACCCACATTCAGGTTAGTAGACAACTCCCTCCACTTTTTGTTCTTGTTCACCTGATAACACAGACAGAGGTTAAGGGTCACTGTGATAATAGGGGGATGAGGACACAATCATCTTTCAAGTTGATCCTCTTTTAAATATTCTACAATTCTCCACAATTGCAATAGTTACAATATATAACAATATATAATGGTTTCCTTCTGTAAAATGTTAAAACTGATGTCATCAATGATGTAAGATAAGGAAGATAGGGAAAGCGATAAAATATCATAGCCTGCATAGGAGACTATTCTAATTTTTATTTAAAACTTGTAACTTTTATAACTTTTAATAATAATTTACTTTAAAATGTATTAATATTAAGCAGGTAAAAAGTAACAGTTTTACAATACGGAACATTGGTCTAATCTGAATCTGAAAAGTCAGTCAGTCCTAACTAACTGGTAGTCTTAAATAATATTAATAATAATATATCTAGTTGGTCATACTAATTCTTTTGACACAGTAAAATGCAGTGCTTTGTAACTCCTAACATGTCGCTCATACCAAGATGAGCATCTCTCCACACCTGAGTGAGGCCACCAATCTCTTTAACGGACACATAGAGGCGAAAGAGGTCGAGGGGCTTGCGGCCCACCGCAGGCAGATTGTTCATGCCCATGGCTTTCTCCTCAGCAAATGCCAGGTAACGGTCGACCCACATTTTCCTGTCCGGCTCTTGTCCCAGCTCATACAAACGCGTAATCTTCTCATTAGTGGTGGTAGAAGAACTTGACTTCTGCCAGAACACAAAAAAGAATAAGATGACAAGCAAAGATTAGATTCCAGGTGTTTAGTCCTGCTAGCAATAAAAACAAAATCATTCATAAATCAAAAGAGCTGATAAAGTCTAGAGGGTGTATCAGTTTATATGTGCATGTCAGTAGAACAAATTTTCATTATGGAAATTTTTTTTATGGAAGCACTTTCAAAACTCTGAATGCGAGTTAAAAGTTAGCCTTTACATTCTCCAGCATTCACAACTGCTACAATACTACCACGCCATAGCTCCAACTTTTTAAATATTAATAATGCTTTACCTTTTTTGATTCAGTCTTAGGCATCCCATCCACTTTGTTATTCAACTTCTGAGACTGGTTGAGCTTATCCATACCAAACTCTGGACTGGGAGCCATGCCTTGGAGAAACATTAATACTGAAACAATGACTCGACATTCATATTTTTTTTTTACTATTGGCATGCATTAAACTCTCAGATGTAGGAAAAATGAGTTTAAACAAGCAGACAGCTAAAAGCTCACCTGCAGAGTTATTGGCGATGTTGCCAGGCATTGGGTATGATCCTGCTTGGTTCATCATGTTCTGCATGCTATTCATGGGTGGGGCATACGGAGACCCAGCTCCCATCATGCCTTGGCCCATGTTGGGATAACCAGGTGGCCTAGAAAAACGTTAGGTTACAATGTCAGCTGTTTTACATTAACATGCAGGCCAATCCCACTCATGGAGACAATGTCCTGCTAAGTTGAGCTCCAACCCTATTCAAAAACAAACAGCAAATCAGCAAATAAACTAGGAAGACTAGTAACTGCCAGGCAGGTAAGTTGGAGCAAACTCTGCAGGACAGTAGTCCTCCAGGGCCAAGTTCAGGCACTGCTGCTTTAGGCATCACTTTATTTTAGGAATCACAAAAAAAAGATAAAACAAAATCTATTACATATACTATACTGTCACAATACCAAGTAGTCTTTCAGAGGCATAGTATTTCAGTGACAGCATTTGCCAGGACACTAACATTTCACTTATTTTAAAAGAGCCACATGGCACACTCTACCTGTGTATTGAATTAGATGGGCCATGAGGGTGAATGCCCACTGCAGCAGGTTCCTGGAGCTTTCTGTTCATTCCAGGTGGTGGACACATCCCAGATGCCACCTGAGGGGGTATTCCGCCAATGTTGTGAACCATGCCAGGACCATAAGGTCTTGCACCCATCTGCCCTGGGCCCATGCGTCCAGGAGGCATAACTCCATACGACCCCCCTCCACCCTGCCCTGCCATAGGATTTACTGAGCCACCCATTCCAGGGCCACTAGGGTAGTTAGCATTAGGCATACCTCCATAACCTGGTGGCCTTGGGTAACCTGTAAAAAAAAAAAAAAAAGTTGGGCTACTTTTGACAAAAACTGTTTGTCTTGGATGGAAATAAATCAAGAACATGAGAAAAAGTTAGCTTAAAAAAGCTCTCATACCTTGTGGCCCATACTGACCACTCTGTGGTCCGTAGTTGCCCATTGAGTTGTTTTGCTGGAAGGAACCCATTCCACCATGCAATTGGCCTCCAGATGATTGCCGTGGCGATAAAGTAGATGCTGGCTGAGGAGAGCCATATGGCATCTGAGGGTTTCGCATATACACTAAAGGGGAAAAGGACACAGTTATATTTGAATAAACTACCCATTAGAATGTTTTCACTCTAAAGCTCTCTAAGAGTTTTGTTGGTGTGAAAACAGTTACTGTTAAGTACCACAACAGAGATAAATCCTGCAATGTTAAAATTGAGTTGGCCTAGAGTGGATCTTGGTCTCAAAATTATATAATTGTAACAAAAAATTACAAATATGGCGTCAAAATTATAATTTCAGTGACCTAAGGTTTGTTTCATATTGGGCATGTTTGCACACCCATGTAAGATGCTTTAACATTCATCTGAATCACGCCATAGTTCCAGCGCAAACATACTCAGATCAAATCCCACAGGTTGTGAGCATTTTTTTCCCAAAAGCTGTGCCCCATTTTAACCCAACTGCTAATGCAAATCCACCCGAAAATTCTTAATTTGAACTGTGAAGGGTGGGTCAGGAAGTCAGAATAATCATGACAGAAAGTCACACTGTCTCTCTCAAAGTAATATGGTTTACCTCTATCCTGACCCATTGAGGAATGCAGCATACCATCAGATTGCACACTGGAAGGTCTGGGGGGCATCTGGTTTCCTGTAAGTGGTTTAACAACAAAGTTTTATAATAAAATAAACTTTTGATAACATAATTCTTAAAGCACAAATCAAAAGGCTAAAATCTTCCATTTTTCTCTCCAAAGAAAAATAATTTTAGCCTAACTTGTAATTTCCTGTACAAGCATAGCTTTTGGGTTTGATCCCATGGAACACGCATTCTATCCCTTGACTGAACTGTAATTAGCTTTGGATATAAGCACCTGCCAAATGAATCAATGTAAATGTAATAGCACAGACAATGGCTATAAAATGATATCAACAGGCTTTCTACCTGGCATTCCAGGTGAAATGGGTCCCGTGCGTGAGGCTGGGCCACTGGCTGGTGAACCCACAGGTGATGGCGAGGGACCCCGAATGCCTGGCAGGTGAGGGGAGGTGTGAGGAGAGAAGGGCGACTGGGCTGGATTGCTCTGTTCTCCCTGACTGCTGGACACACCTGACGTGCTCACGCCGGGGCTCAAAGCACCTTCAGTGCCAGTGGGGAGATCATCAATGGAGCCCGAAAGATCCTTCACATGAGAGAGAGAGAGAGAAAGAGAGGGTGGGGGTTATAAAAAGTTATAAATATCTGCAACAAGTGGTGTAAAGATTCGCTACATCACTTATAGGTAAAGGGACAGATTCTCAAAAAAAACAAAAAAACATTTATATTGTCATTTACAGACAATCGTGGTACTCCAAAGTTTGTGCCTTTCTACCCTGGAGCATAAAGCAGGATGTTAGTGACAGACAACCTGTCGCCACTCACTTTCATCATGGATAAGGAGCAGAGTAGGGCTGAATGATATCGCAAAATTATTAAAATGATTTAAATCTCACAAGCATGAATATTGCATAAAAATTGTAAAATCAGTTTAAATTGTAAGTTCTCATATTTTCCTTCACTATTATGCAGCCCTATAACATATTAAACATTTTTCAAACAATTGATATTTCACAAAACATAAAAAAGCTGCATAAATTTGGAAGGTTATTAAGACTATTATTATTTTATTCCTGGGTAAACTATAATATCAGATGTGAACACATTCTAAAGCACACACCTTTTAGGGGGTGGTAAACTCTCAATTACACCGGTAAAAATGCTTAAAAATAGAACAACTACCCAAAACATTCTGGCATCATAATGAGAAGTTTAACAGTAGCCAACACCTTTCACATTTATTTCAGAAATTTTAAATTTCAGAAAATAAAAAATTTAAAATAAATGTAGTCGAAAAAAGGGTTGGTATCATAAACAATAGCTTGTGAATTGTTTTTAAAAACTGTGAATTAAACGTGACGTAATATGACCAAAAACAGTTTTTCAAAAAATATGTTCTTGTCTGTATGTCTCTGGTTATAGATTTGTCCATACAGAACAGACTGCACAAAACAAGCCCAAACAAAATGAGCAACGAGCCAGTATGTGATGTGATGCTAAAATCAATCTGGCAGTCAGTCATAAAGCCTCCCAGCAGAGCTGTGTGTGTCGGTGGGGGGCGGGGGGTTTGGGGAGGTATTTACACACTAAACCATCAACACGTGGAGTGCATGTGTTGAGTGAAAATTTGCAAGCTCATCTGCCAGTCAGCTCAAAGAAAGAAAAAAGAAAAAAGTGGAAGTGGAATAACAGACACGGCCAAATGGAGCACGGCCAAGTATTCCCAAAGAAATCTCACATTCACAGACTGGCTGTGGCCCTAAAGTTGGCGGTTTTGCACTTGAAACGGCACCCGCTGCTATTTTTGGGCCGTGACCTGCTGGAGAAACCCCAGAGGGAGAGGCAGGAGAAGGACGGTGATTTAGACTCCTGCATCACACACTAGTGCAGCCAGTACATCTGTGGAGTGTTACAACAGCATAATCCTCTGTGTGTTTGTGCCAGTGTTTGTGCTGGCATGTGTGCAATACTCTTAATAGAAACTGATGAATAGCATGATCAATGGGTCATGCTTATAGTTTTATCATATGGATAAGTTTTAACAGGTAAATTCTTACTTTAACATATGAAGTTACAAATGCCAGAACTAAACGTAAGTTTG
>JBAJNP010004866.1:0-31444 GCA_036877545.1 Yasuhikotakia modesta | reverse complement strand
ATTCTTTTTTGCAAATGTGAGGGTTAGGTTTAGAGGTAGTTTGAAAGTTAGGTGTTAGAATATACAGTCTGTACAGCAAAAATGTCATTATGTCTATGGAAAGTCCCAATACAGCACAGAGCCTAACATTGTGTGTGTGTCACTGCGTATATATAATGTTTATATATATTTATACTTTCTTTGTGTCATCACTGGAAGTAGAGGACAAGTAGGAGGATGGAGATGAGGAAGATAAACAGCTGCGGTATAAACTGAAAGAAGCCCAACTACAGAGAGAGAGGCAGTGATACACTTGCTGCATCTTTGGCAGTGGCAAGAAGTGTTTAATCACGCTGAGCAGACCCTTATCTCCACTGCGTATCAAAGCACCGCTGTAGAGGCTAAATTCAAGAGAGAGCACCATTAAAGACTTTGGTTCATTCAGAGATGAACTGCGTTCCCCACGGTACAGCGGTAATTGAGATAAAAAGCAAAGAAGGAGAGAAAGGAGAGCTGGAATCTTGAAAATAACACAATCTTTTAAAGCTCATTAGAGCCAATGCTCTCTAAAAAAGGCTGGTCCAGATCTCACACTGCCATGTAAATAGGTGAAAGAACAGGCCACTAATGCAGTTCTTTAGTGCATGTGCATTATAAATGCCCCTAAATGTATTTGCTTTGTATCTGGGATAAAATGGATGGAGATGGTACAGTATATATGGATTCGTGAGGGTGAATTTTATTCTGGAAGTGCTGGTGGATGGA
The DNA here is from genome assembly GCA_036877545.1 of Yasuhikotakia modesta. NCBI lineage: Eukaryota > Metazoa > Chordata > Actinopteri > Cypriniformes > Botiidae > Yasuhikotakia > Yasuhikotakia modesta. Next base: position 30,700 of record JBAJNP010004866.1, on the reverse strand, counting down.
CTCGAAGTGTCATACTAAAAAATTAATGACTGATTCCCACATTATTATAATTATAGCACTTGCAGAGCAAGCAGCCTTGTTTATCTTTCTTAGTATTCTCCACAGTGTCTGCAGTTAATTCAGCCGGAACCACTTAATGTACGTTTAAATCAATTTAACTGTATAATTTCAGCCTTAGATCTATCGATTACATTATATATTTAAGATTGAAATTTAAACATGGACCACTGATTTACATAGAAAATAATAATTCTTTATGCGTGATTATGAATTGGCCGGCTTTCTCACATTTCTCACATTTGCATGTATAATATCGATAGCTCTTTATTTCCTGCATTAATTTAACCATAAATAGCCGTGTTTACACAATAAAAATGGTGTATGAGACTATTTTCAAACATAATGATAGAAAACAAGATTCTGAAACAGGTGTTATTTACACAGAAACAAAGCCTTTAACTTCTAACACAATACACTGATTCACACACTACTCCATATGGGGTAAGAATCTTTGTCGTTGGATAGCTGTTGAGCTCCCATGTACGCTTGCTCTTAGACATCTGTTAAAACATACTTTATCCTTACAGTTTGCTTTACCAAATCCTGCTTTAAGCTTGTGTCTCTTGGGCAAAACAGACTGGGAAAGAAGTGTAGAGAGAACTGGAGGTGCTATGCATATAAAATCTCTGTCCTCTGCTTCTTCCCTTCAGTATCAAAGAGAATCAATCCCCATTACAAACGGATAAAACCATCAGCGCAACAAATCCTGACTAACATATTTCTCCAGAGAAAGAGAGAAACGCAAGAAGTATTTAAGATGAGTCGGAGCCTTAAGTGTTTTCTAGGGCTTCTTTTAAGCCCCATGAATATTTTCCCCCAATTGTACCATTAGAAAATGCAAGCAATCTCACTTCCCTCTAGCAATGTGGGACTTAGCTTGGCAATTTTAAGAGCTTTTGGTCTGCGCTCAAAATGTGTATTGCAATCTTCTAAGATTACCAGTGACCTCTGTGTCTTCCTTTCCCTGCCCGTCCACAAGAGAAAAGGTCAAAAAAAGTGAAACAAGAAAAAAAGTAAGCATTACTTCCTGTTTGTATGCAAGCACTTGTTGGCTTTATAGTGACAAAATATATGTGGTCAGCATAATGTGTCCTGTAGGGTTTAGCTGATGCTGTTTTAATTATGACACAAGCACTGATGGTTCAAAAAGTGCTGTTAACTCAATCCTTTCCTGAGAAAGTGCATTGCATCATAGGGAAATTGCAGCATCAGTGCAATGCTATCCTTGAATTTTAAAGCAGCTAAAAAAATCACTGGATGCCAAGTTCCTTATGTACTGACAGGCCCCCAGTGAGTGAATTGAAGGCAGGAGCGCAGTGACTGAATCCGCATGTTTTTCCTGTCCTTTTTGAGTCCCAGCATCACTGGTGCTCACAGATGTTCTTTGATATTCATGAACAACTGCCTGGGGTGGATATTAGCAATAGCTTTTACTTTCATCTCCCCCCATGGCACTTCTTGAAGTGTCTCCCAGCATACTCCTTTAACAACAGAGCCCTGCATGGGAACATAATACTTTATTCAGCGGCTAAAAAAGAGGCGCTTACCTCTTCACAAGCACCAATAGAGATATCAGGCCTCAGGACTGCTTTATAAGCTCATTGTGCTTTTCAAGTATTAACATCCCCTTAAAATTAATAAAACTGTTGCTAATATGCTAAAATGTACAGTGTGGTGTTAAAGGTGTAGGTGGTCATAAACTGTGTTTATTGCATCTGTGAACTGCCAACAGTGTCCGGAATCGGCTCAATTACAAAATGTTCTAACAACCAAACAAATCTCAAGCATTTACTTCCTTTGAATTGTGCTGTTTCTATGACCTGAGCTGAAACAGGCGGAGAGGGAAGGCTTTTGTAGCCCCTGTAGGGTATGGAGCAGTGAGCATGAACCGAGCATGAGATTATGATTATGAGAGAAATGATTGCAACCCATTTAGAAATCAATTCTCCTCACTGCTGTCTCCATTCAGTGTCAAGTCTGCCAACCAAAATGAAGACGACAGCCCCGCTTTCTTCTTCGGCAGCTATTATCATTTCATTCCATAGACACCACATTTTTCTCAAAGGGATGGACTAAGGGCTTTCATTCACACAATGGCGCAGTCAATCAGATGGTAATTGGCTCTTAATGACACCAATTAAATAATCATTGTGCTTGGATTTATCGGAACCTCAACTCAACAGAGAGTCTGCAAAGATTCTGTGTCAAGTCCACAGACGCTGAAAGTTTGTGTTCTAGGCTGTTTGAGTTTAGATAATTATTATCATCAGCAGAAGGAAAGTTAGAACTGGCTTTCACAGCCTTATACAACTTGCACCCATCCTGCCATGTCAAGCCACCGTGCTTTGAAGTCTTACTTTTGAAGAGCGCAAGTCTCAAGGGGTCAGAGCATCTGGTTGTTTGCTGCACTGCATCTGTGCCAGAGTCTTTGTACCTCAGACACATGCAGCAAAGGCCTCAAAGGTCTCACCCACATTGCTTGTGTTTGTTTCCCCTATGCGACATGCACAAACACACCGCAAACGCAATCAGCCCATTGAAATTATTTTACCTATCTGTACAATTTCTGAGATGAAATCAAATTGCAGACATCCTGGTAAGCGCAGTGGAGCTGAGAAACAGTATTATTATGTACTGTGAAATCACTAGGCAGCAGTAATTGTGTGTGTGTGTTCAGCATAAACGCTTCCAATCCATCTTAAAACCATGCAGTTTGACTTCTTCAATGTGCACATACATTTATAAAGCTGTCTGAATTCTACACACCGTGATGTGCTAAAATTGGCCTGCTTTTGTTCCATTGGATTCTGTCTCCAAAACACCAACAGATATTTGATAGGAGAATCTTGGCAAGTTCTAGGCAAGATGATTTATTTAAACATGTGTGCTCTTTAAAATAATTGGCCCCCATCACTCCTCCCCCATTGCCTTCAGCATGCAGCGAGTATAACTGCCGAGTCACAGATCCATTTACCAAGTCATCATTTCTGTTTTCTGAAGGAGGCCACGTGGCTGCAGGTGCCACATTAGATCAGGATCCAAGTGAACAAAAGAAGCAACAGTCTTAGACGCGCTGTCTAAAACCATCTCAAACAGCTCTATAACCCACACTGATTCAGAAAACTTCTCCTGAGACATTTTAATGTGTCTCAATCACAGACAACTCAACGCTAACCCAGGGTCACTGCCTTTCTTTCCTTTTCACTCTAATGGCCCAAAAGAGAACAGAAACATGCATGAGGCAGATAACAGCTCTAGTGTAGTGGGCTGCTTTGTTGCCTGCTGTCTATATAGTCAGTATTGTAGTCATGAAACATCATTAGTGATACTGATTTAGAACAACGCTGATCAAGTGCTCATTGTGTGAAGATTTGATTCTCAAATGATTTTAGTAAACATTGGCCTAGGGAATTTGCAAAGTGATACTCTAAAAATAAATAAATAAATATTTGTTTACATAAATATTATGTAAAATAATAAAAAAATTAATTACACAAAAATAAATTTTACATGTATTGAAATGCATGTATTTTATATGTTTTAAAATATGTTCAATACATTATTTGTATTGAATGCTATATACATTTATGTAGAATCCATATTTTTATGTAAGCATCCATCTTGAATTAATTTTTTCCTTGTTTGTTGCAATGCATTGTGGGATTGACTTTCTCTGCAAAAGATACTTGCAGTGTCTTATAATTAAGCTAAAACTAGTAAATAAGTTGCCCACCTTTTGAAATGGCCTTTTCTTGTAAACAAAACAAGCAGGAAACCAAACAACAGCTTTGAAAATGCCTCAGTTAGTATGCTGGGTGCTTTAACAAGAGAGACCTTTACCTCTGCATTTCCAGCCAAATCAACTAAAAACATTGTTTTGCATGTAAAAGTTGAATAATTTGTGCCCTGAGGCTGGTGTAAGCAGCTGAAACACCTGCCTGCACTAATCATCTCACCTCCTGAAAACAAGCAGAGCAACCTTGCAGGTAATTAGTGCTATTGCTATTTGAATAATGTGTCTAGGCAACTAAAACAAAGGCCTGCAGTAAATATCATCTCTTTGGGTTTAGATTACCTTACTGATGTGAACTGGCTGTTATAGGACAATGAGATGGATGCGCACGTAATGCATGTAGGAAAAAACGAGATCTGCAGCTTCATGCATGCTTGCTGTGAATTTTCTTCATGGTACGGTAATTGAGTGCGGTGCATGGAGGCCTCTGTGGTCATTTTAACAGAACTGATTCTAGAGCTCCTGGGGGACACAGCAGGGGATCAGTGCTTCAGAGGCTAGTTGTTCGAAAGGAACAAGGGAGAAATAGGGAGGGATTGGATGGGCATATCCACTTACCGCTCTTACACACTGGGCAGCACTGGTCAGGCTCGTATTCCGGATCAACGCACTCTGTCTGTGGGCAAGCTGACACAGAACACAAAACCTCTCCACTTGGCTCACAGCGGCACTTCTCACATGGAGACACCTGGAAACAGGCAGACACACCATTAGAAGACAGACACTGTAGCTAAGATCATTATATCGGAGAGATATGACAAAAAAATGTAGCAGAACAAAAGCTTTATTAAAGGTTTGCATGCTTATATAATCCCACCAATCATAACACCAGAAGAATATAAACAATTCTCAACTAATTCTTGCTGACATTTCACCCAGCATTCCTCCTCCGCCCTGATTTCTCTGTGCCCATGGGGAACTTTGAGTTTTGGTCGTGTCTCATGCTCAAGTCCATTCATTACAGAAGAAAATCAAAACCTGTCTACATTTCCCCAAAATACCTTATATGGGTGTTTCTTCAGGCAATCTGCAGGCACTTCTGTCTCCCAGTGACTGATTTAAAAATTTTTGGTTCCATAATTAAAAAGTATTTTTACTTATTTTCAAATGCTTCTCATTTTTAAATATTACTGTTTTAGCGATTTCTCCAGAGAAATTTTACATGTAATATCATTTATAAATTTGGCAGATGTTTTTTTTACTTTTCAAGTAAATTCAAAGTAATTGTTTTATCAGTATGTTATTTCAGGGAATCAAACCTGTAATCTCGGTGTTGCAAGCACAATTTCTTGCTGTTGTGCTGAAGGAGTCTTGCCCCAATCATTTTTAAATTGTGTGCTTGACTACCAATGAAAGAACCATGTCAGTAATCATGGTAAACATTACATGCAAAAAGAGTATTTTTGTACATATGCAATTTTCAAACAAAATGTAGTCTTGTCTTTATTCACAGTATGAAACTGTTATTTAAATATTTATTTTAGACTGTTATATTTAAGATATGTGTAAATGGAAATGTTTAGTTATGAACACCTTTACAAGACAAAACTGTGTGACATTTTATTTCAAACATTTTAAAAAGGGCACTTCCATCCCAAAATGAAAGGTGATTTATCATATGGTGGAAATTATGTTTGTTTATGACAGGTAGGAGAAAAAAATGTCAGTTTTTCTGTGATGCTTGTATATTTACAGTTGGATAATGTTACAAGACAAAATAAATACAATTTCACCTCAAGAGCACATATCTGAAGAAACACCCAAATGTGTTATACAAACTGAACTGTATTCATGAAATAAATTCACAGCCTTTCTGTTACAATGTGCACCATTTCTGCACCATTTGTGCGACAGCTCTGAAATCAGTCTAAAAATCACACACTGTATATATATATATATATATATATGAACAAAATGTTCAGTTCTGCTCACTGCTTTTTCTCTGCCTCCAAGCAGAAAAAAAACAAAGGACTTCTTAGCTATTAGCATTTCTGTGAAACAAATCTTCTCACAGTATCTCCTGAGACTATCCTTAACAAATACAATAGAGGACAATGTGTCACCTACAGCTGGTGGAAAATAAAACAGACCTTCACAGGGGTTTTCTAAAACTAAGAAACCGAGAAAACTGAAAATAATTTCAGCTGTTCTCTCTGAAAGGCTGCCCTTGTGGGACTGTACCATTATGATATTAGTTTCATTTTGCTCTACCAAGGTTTAATTGTCAAGTTTGCAGTCTGAATATGCAATAGAAACCGTTGAGCTGAACCAATAAATCCAGGTCCCAGTCACAGTGCTCTCTGTAAAAAGTGCTCATACTGACTTCTACAATGATAAATCTCACTGCTTGCCATAGATTGTGCAGGTGGTTTGGACAAGGGCTCCGATGACACAAGAAAGGTGGGAACGCATGAAAAATCTAGAAGAATGTAGAATAAATTCAGGACCACCCAGGAAGTAGCGCTCTGGCTACACCGTGGGGCAAGATAAGCAGTTCTAAAAGAATCATTTGTGCACCTGCTGTCTGAAACTTGATGACACACATTTTTCACTAAAGGCAAAATTAGTGAGTATCATAATAGGGCCCTGCAGAAAATGATGTCTTCTAGCTTATCTTACTGCATGTAAGATTTGTCACCATTACCTTCACATGATAACTGAACTCTTAACCTATTTGTATCATAGAAAAATATGAATAATTCATTTTTATCATCTTTTCCCAGAGCTCAGGGCCAGGAAAATGAAAAAATGTGTGATTTGGAAAACTCATTTTTGTGCAGTTTGAATCAATATATAATCAAGACATGACATGACTTGCACACATCAGATTTCTTCAACATGACAGAAGCCTCCACTGGACCAAAAAATTCCACTCAATAATGAACAGAAATTCAGTGGGCAAAGATCTAAATGCAGTGATAACCACTCTTAAATAATCCATAAAATAAAGACCACTCTGACATTAAACCTAGAAAATAAAAAAGAACAAATGTAGTTAAAGCTGTCATTTGCATAATAAAGCATTAAATGTAGTGGTCTAACCTTAAATTCCTCCAATGATGAGTAGATCTTTCCTCTGAATTCACAGTAGTTCTTTTTTTCTTTGCACTGTGGGCAGCACTGGCTAGTGTCAACACGCAGGCAACGGGGGTGAAGTTTTGGACACTCAGGCTGGGCACACAAAGGACCTTCATCTGTGCACAAGCATGGGCAGGTGGAGGGTCCCGGGGTAAATGTCTCCCCAATGGCAAACACAAACCCCGTCTCATCCATGCAGCCCTTACCCCTGTAATCAGGGTAGGCGTACTCATCAGTCGGATCAAGGGAGATGTTTGCCTCCTCTGTTGGAGCCTCTTCAGTTTGCTTCAGTAATGCTTGCTCACCCCAGGCTTCTATGGACTTCCCCTGCAGTTTGGATCCTCGTCTCAAGGGGCTTAAATTGGGTCGGGTCCTGTTAGCACTGGATTTGTTTCCCCCTTTGATTCCATCCAGTTCAAGATTACTAATCTCTTCCAGACGCTGTTTTGCACTGGGGCTCAGCGCGCCCTCCTTGGCCTGGGTCAGTGCACGCTCCAGGCGCTCCTTCTCCCTTCCCTCTGGTATGGACACTATAGGGTTGCCCCATGCACTGGTATACACGAGCCAGTTGACAAAGATAAGTCCTGTTGTCATGGCAGCTGAGTGAAGCATCTCTCTCCTCTCCCCCAGCATAAAATGATGGGACTTCACCTGGGCTCACATAACAATCCTCAATTCACAGGCGGAGTTGTCATATCTGTAAAATAACCCAAACTGTACAGTTCAGCACCATGGACAGGGATGTAATGTGAGTCACAGGAGTTATTGGCTATGGCAGCTACCAACAGCATGAGCAAAATCGATTTGTATATATCACTATTACAGTATTATATACTGTAGGTACAGGACTACTTTAATAACTGATTTTTCCATCCAAGTTTTAGTGCACCTACCGAATTGATAGTATTACCGCTTAAACAGGCAATAAGAAAAATCATTTATTTAATCGTTACTTTTTTGACCAGACATACAACTTTCCCATGCCGGCAAATGTGTGAAGGCTGACTGCCTCAAGTGTGATCACACATAGCGACAGCAATCTCCCAATCGCACCTCCACGCATCAGTTTTTACGGGGGTGATGGACACGAAAGTAAATTGCCTCAAGGGAACTTGAGTCACAAGCACTTCAATAACCCGCGCACAAATCCCTCTCTTTTATTCTCCGTCCAGCTAAGCCCGATCAATTTGCTTCAATTGAATCTGTTAAACGTCACGAAGACGTTACTCAGGTTATTTGAAAACGGAATGAATTGGATGAATGGACGAGAAAATATATACATTATAGCTATAACGCAAGATGCACTGGGAAGTTATTGGGCACTGAAGCATATCACAACCCTCAATTCGGTATAAACATTATATATTTAATTATTCGTTTCAACTCGCACAGCTGCATAAAAAGCAATGCATTTCATGCAACTCCAGTCCCCCGGGCTCTGGAGCCTGTTGATGCAATGCACAGGTGATTCACAGCACCATGCACTCGAAAACCACATCTTCAACCAAACACACACACACGTTTAGCAAGAAAGTGCAGCATCTCAGCTGTCGGATCACTTTGAGAACTGTGCCAATTATTTGAGGTTTTTAAGATGCATCTCGATGCCCGACTGTGCATAAGGAAGAAAGGCGTAGATAATGTTGCGACACAAAGCAGATAAAAGGACGCAAAATCATTTTCCGCGCTCCTGCTGTATCTTAACATTTATATTAACTGCATAGGTTAAAACGACTTTATAAAGACCAGAAATTGTTGTAATTTTACCCTACTCTAATTTTACTTAACTCTCCGCCTGTAAATATTAGTTATATTCAATTTATATTTTGGCACGTTTAAGCCTATCGGTCATGCAACACGTCTAACTTTATTATTACATTCAGATATTTTCAGACATTGCAACTCCTGTCGTACATGCAGTACCTGCATTTCCCCCGTCGTGCCGTTGATCAGTTGTGTCACACAGTTGATTCGGAATCTAAATAGCGTTCATCAGTCTATGCACACTTCAGATACAACCACAAGTGCACTCAGTAAATACTGTTGATCGCTCCTATTACTCCCCATATTGTGCCACATTCTGCGTGCTGTATGTTTTTGTTCCGATTGTGTCACTGATGAGGGCGTCTGGACTGACAAAGTCTCAGCTGCTCTTCCTGGAGTAGTGAAAGATAGAAGCAGACGCCTCAGCTTCTTGTGACCAAAAACATAATCGGTAGCCTTACGTCACATATTGAGGAGTTTGATGAAAACAGCGCGTCACCTTTCCGACCAGCAGATGGCACATTTCCGTACTTCAGTCTAAAAAATTCACGATATGATTTATCGTTCATTCACGTTGCTCTGACAGAGTCTATCTATTTAAAGATCCTTTGGAAGATGCGTTCTGAACGTGTCTGTTTTCTCGATGACTGTTTAGGTCTTGCATCAGAAAATCCTGAGGACAAAGTGAAATTTAAGTGTGCAGAACTGATGAACGATGTTTTTGAAGATTTAACTTTTTGTCATGACTTGCTTGCATTGGTTACTCCTGTTTAATGTTAGTGCACTGAAAAGATATCAGTCTGAAGGAAGAGAGCGTATGGGAACAGGGTGAAATCAAAACACACACACACACACACACACACACACACAGTTTTTTATTTGAATAACTACAAAATGATACAAACACTAACATTTAATATATTTTAATTTAGAGAATACAAAACAATAAGTATGATTATAAATTTCTTACAAAAACAGAGATAGAGAGACAGGAGAGTGAGGGAACAGGAGAGAGACTGTGGTGCTTGAGGCTAGATTATTATGTCCTTTTAAAGAAATGCTCTTCATATTCAGCACAAGCCTGCATTAATATAATTGATTATTCAGGGTCGGTCGAAGCCATTTCCATCATCTTATTTTGATGGGGTGAGAGGGGAAAATCATTTATTCAACATTAACAACAAGGCAGGCAGAGATGTCCACAACACTACCACAACAATAGAATCCAGGCTGCATGCACTGGAGCGAAGGTCGCTGATCTGACACTATATATCCATGCTGCCTATTAAGAATTGATCCAGTTCAGCCTCAAAACCTTTATTTAGTATGAAGACATAGTTTAGATCTTTGAGAAGAGAGAGTTCAGGTCAAATTCATAAGCTTAGTGTAAGTGTTTTTCTGAAAGCACGAGTAATTTTATCAATGTTGAATGGGCCTCCTGCTCTTTAAGAACAGAGCAATGGCTTAACATGCAGTGAGTGACGGGGTGGTAATGGCTCAATCAGAGCATATGCATGATTGAGCAACCTGTGAGTAAATGTGTCTTAGTTGTACCTGTGAAAATGGTAGTTTCTCATCTGAGGGCAACACACAGTTCATTGCATTTTTGCCAGAGCAACAGAGTTTGTTGTATGGAACCAACTGATGTCTCCATAGACATTTCTGCCTGAGGGTGTAAAGGTTCAGACAAACAATTAATATTCATTGAGGTCTTTCTTCTGGGACAAAAGCATGCCAAAAGACCATTGAAAGAAGGCCAGTTAAAAAAACACGAATGGCAAAGTAAAAACACAAACTGTAGTGCAATTATACTGCCCAAAATTGCTAATGCTTATGGTATGTCATGAGAAAACATGCAATTTAATATCAAAAAGCCTTGCCAGATACAATGGCTATTCTTGAGGAAACTTTGTTCATGAATATGAATGCTGCTTACATAAATGCCAGTAGCAATGATGTATTGTTAGTTTCTGCAGTATCCCGTATCCGATGGGAATGTTATTTTTTGAAACAAAATTAGATGAATAGCATTTGGCTTGTCAAAATATCTGTTTTCCACTCCCAACATCAGCGACACACTGATGGTATTTTCAAAACAGCAGAAATCCATCAGAAAACAAATGGAAGATAAGCAGGGCAAAAAACCTCTTTAAAAAAAATATGATTATTTGAGACAAATGTAAATCATGTACAGTGCATGGAAACAAACTTCCCCATTGGGGCATGTGCTCTTTGGTTCTTACTTTAGCTTACTTGAACCAAAATAACCCTGTTTTAAGCACAGCATGTATTATTGAAAGACCCACTGCAGCACAGATATGCATCGCAGCATGAAAACTTTTGCGGTTTGTACCGTTTGCTTTAATCACAACAGGTCAGAAAAAAGAAATTGAAATGCAAAAGTAATGCAGGACATAAATATATTCAATAAAAATATTCAATTCCATCAAAGGGTGTGAATGCAATACATAATAATTTCTTTGAAGTCTATTTTAATGTTCAGAAGTCTTTGAGTATAAGAATGAACCTGAAACACCTTTGTATGATATTTAAAAGCTGCCTGTAATTGTTTTATTTAAGAGTATTTTGGAATATCTACATGTAATGTTAGAAACACACTGATTTGTCATTAACATAAAAATAAGAAATATAAAAATGCATATAAAAATATAAACATAAAAAGTATACAAATAAAAGTAGCATCACAAATACACTGAAATTATATAAAATACAACAGTTACAGCACATCAGCTTAATGCATGATTAAAAAAGTTGATTGTCTAAATAACTGATTGTCATGTTGTAGCCAGGAATTCTAATTCTAGTCCAAATATTTCCATATCATAGAGATTAATGATAAAAAGTGTTGACTACAGGGGACTCACATTGCTGTCACTGAGGACAGCCTGGAAGGAAAACACACAATCAGACAAACAGTAGAAGAACAGATCAAATTATGATGTATGCAGTTATTCCCCTGCTATAAATCCTGCTAATCATGGGAAGCATCTCCTGTGTTTACAGCATCACTATTTAACTTGAAGAAAACAACTAATTTTATTTAATGTTGTTGTACATTGCATTTTACTGAAACTATAATCTCAGAAAAAACATTATGGGGTGCTTATGGTCATTTGCAGTGTGGTTTTAAAACCAGTATAAGAAAATGTGTATAAAACAGAAAATTCACAGGCACCTTATTCCCTACAACCTCAAAATAGGCTAGCCAGTGTTTCCACAATGCTCTTGGTAGTGAGATCTGCCTTCTTGCCATTGTGTTTAAATTTATTCTGCAGGAATTATTAAGATAGATACTGTTTTAGAAGGTATTTCATGTTTGTTCTGGTAAAATGGTCTTCTAAAGTGTGAAAGACTGAATAACAATATCAGTATGAAAGACAGAGGATCACACACGCTCTGAAATAACTTTGTTATTTTGATACGATAACAAAGACGGCAGCCTGTTCTAATCAGAACATCAACAATCACACCCAGACAAAAACCCACAGATACAAACAATCCCTGTGAGCTGCATACTACCAATAAATCAAATTCTTGTTGGCTTGGGCTTCTCATGAAAATGAAGGCATGTCAGATAAATTATATGGTGAGAGATGGATATCTGAAACACTGCCGAATGAAACTCAAAACAAAATGGAGGACGATATGAGCTGTGATCAATCTTGTCTTGACTATTTGTTTGCAGAATATTCCGCAGGGGCTGTTTCTCCTTATGGGGCGTGGGGGTTGATAAAAACTCTTTTAATCTGGTAAACATTCATAGGTGGACAAACAAATAGAACATTAGTGATAATATTAAAGGCCGTTGCCCTCAGTATGGGGCAAACTTCTGCCTCTCTGTCTTTGTGGTGTAGGGCGAAAGGCCTGCAGTGGTGGCTGCCGTGTGCACTGCCAGCAGAGGGATGCTTTTCATGCCAAGCAGGCTGGAGATGGGGAGGGCATAGTGAGCAATGGGAATCGAGGGCGGGTGTGGACGTTAATAGTGGATGGGGGGGCAGCCAGGGCAGCCATGGAGGAGGAGGAGTCGGAAGCAGAGGTGGTGGATTGAGAAAAAACGAGGCTGTGGTCGATAAGAACGCTGGGGGAGGATGAGGACACAGCCTGGATGCAGAGTTTAGACATCTGTAAACTACAAACACACATTCACATACACACAAATGTGGAGGAGGGAGGACATGATGGAAAGCAATTAATAAAGAGATTAAACGGTGGAAACAAGAAGGGAGATGGGGGTGTGTGAGAAAAATAGAAGAAAAGATTAATCAAAATACAGAATGTTATGTGTTACAAGTAGGAATAATAATAATAAGGGAATAACATGCCAGGATGAGAATTAATGAAGAAGAGTCAAATGAGTGAGATGGAACATACAACATATTTGACTGCTTGGTAATTCTTACATATTATGCCAGATTTACAGTTTTTTACTATACATAAGTGGCCATGTGTATCAAGCCATCAGGCTAAAACAGAACATTTTTAAATTCAAAGGTTAAACATTTCCTTCCAAAATAGCTCTTAAATCTAATGCTGTGGTACAGTAGGTGACATCAATGGCATTTGGTCATGAGACATTTAAGAACCAATCATATTTCTTAGTGTTACTGACATTCAACCTGACATGTTGCTTTAGGAAGTGCCATATTTGATTTGACAATAATACTGAATGAATGACTGCTCGTCAGTCTTCTGGGGATGTTTAGGACTATAGCACGTCATATAAACATTTATAATGCTTTTGGGGCCTTTTAAGAGCATAAATTGCTAAATACACCTTTTGTGATATAAAATACTCACATTTTCTGGTTGACTTTTTTAATATATAACAGAAATAGCATTACCTAGCATTGATGAGGTACTGGGCCACGCTGATGTTAGATAGGGAGCCTGTGATAATCACACGGCATACAGCTGTGTGTCTGTGGCCCCAGCAATCTTAATATGGGCACCAGACATCTGGCGAATCTCACTGATCTTACTGCCCTGCCTGCCAATGATGCAGCCTATGAGCTGGGAGACACATAGACAGACGGGTGAGATGCAAACAACATCTGGACTTTAATGTCTAAGGAAGCTATGAACAGAACTCTGGGACATAAAGGTTGTTCTTAATGTCATGCCTTGAACTTTGCAAATGAGATTCTACTATGAATGCTAAATAACAGTTTCATTCATAGTTTGACAAGTAGGACAACAGCAGATTCTTTCAAGCAAAATTGTTCAGAAACAAGTTAGGTTTCAAAATGGAAGACTAAAGTATTCTGATATTTTCCTGTTGTCCAATGTTAGTGGAACATAATTGTGATGAACTACACCTATAGCCACTCTGCTAGGACTAAAAATGGAAACTAGAAATTGACTAAAATGGTCTTGGGACCAACTGGAGAAAAGTAACTGCAAAAATGTTCTTCACTAAAAAGTATGTAAAGCAAAATTTCTTTGTTAATGGCCCTTGCTTTGATATTTTATTTAATGCAACAGGCATTAAATATTAATAATAATAAATATAAAATTATTATTATTAATACCAGCAAAAATGAAACTGTGTGCTGATTCATTGCTGCAATGAATTGTGTGTATCTTGTGTGTATCTTATTCAGATATATTACTTGCATCATTAGATAAGAAACAAGAAGTTATACAACTGGACAGCTGACTAAACACGCAATTTAAAGGTCTGCAACCATTTAACAGCATTCTGAAACTGCAACACAGCCATTGGGATTGTTTACATAAAATGTGAATCTGACATTAAAATTATACAAGGTATAAAAGTATTAGGGCTACAGTGGTGAGTCATGAATGAATTTCTGATTTATTTATGTCAACCTGAGATTGAAAAACAGCCATAAAAACATTTCCATAAAGCACACATTATCGGAAACATCCATGTCTTTTCACCTCTTTATTTCCATGGTAATAATTATGGGCAGATGCTTGCAGTGTGTGGACAATGTGTCATGATGACTGTGGGCTGCTGTGAGTGGGCTTGAGGTTTGCTTAGGAAAATGTTGCCATTTAAACAGGGAGGGGTATTGTGGAGGTATGGATTGACAGGGGGAACAAATGAAAGCTTCCTTAGTAGACATATAAGGTGAGGTTTAAATATGCGTCACATAGCCGTTGTGATGCAGTTGTTATGGCGACATGCAAAAATAAAAAAATCCTATGACAGTACAAAGTAGTTGTCAGTAGATGACTGATGAACCAAGATGAACCAAGGGGGTGTATAATACCTGGAGAAAGCTACTTCCATTCATTCAACCTCAATGGCAGATGCTAGGATGATGCAGTACACCCTGGAAAAGTGTGCTTTGAAATCTGCATCTTGACTGCAGTTTTTTTTAGCCAATAAGCTGAACACTGGAAGTGCAAGAAACAGCAGGACATCACTGATTGGCTGATTGGCACCACAAGAGTGCATGCAGTCCCAAGCCCCCTACTAGACTCTCTCCTGAGCTGTCACATCAAAGACAGCAGACAGCAAAATCAAACTTTGAATAAAGCTTTTTTTGCGATACTATAATGAAACATTTATGATTTACTTGTCAGTTGCAAAAACGATCATTTTGTCATTTATGTCAGAACATTTTTAAATTGCTCACTGGAGAATGTTTTTCTTGCAGCCAGATGGTCTAGTTACAAAATCTACCCTAGTAGGGGCAAATTAGGCCATACTAACCACCCAAACTTGATCTATGAGGACTGGTTAGTGATGTATTATGTCACAGCACATTCAGCATTATGGTGGCTTTTGGACACATACAGTATTGTCTTACCACAACATGGCCTCCATCACATTATTCAGGTTGGAAAAGTTGAGTGTGTGGTGAATGCATAAGGTGGATGAGTACATTGAAAAGAGGAAAGAGACACTGAAAAAAGAAATACAGGCAGAGAGACAGACAGATAAGAGGAAAGACAGACTTCCCTGGGGGGGCTATGGGTACGTACCAGGGAAGGTGGGATTGCTCTGCCCAAGGGAGGTAAAGGGGATATGCTGCATAGCCAACTGTAGGGTAGGAAGGGAGGTTAGAACCAGCCAATCAAAACTGAGTTATTTCTCACATCCACAGACAGAAAAGCACCCATATTAAATCTTAAAATTAGATCAGTTATCAGGTCTCCTCTGGACAATTCATTCATTTTTCCAAATAAGATGATGTAAAAACTAGATAAGCTTTTACTACAGGACATACCACATTTTGCAATGCAGAAATATATACAGAAAGCTAAGGTTTGGTTCTTAATTTGGTTTAAAATGAGAACTGGCTACCACAGCATTGCTTTTGCAGTTTAAAGGTGGATATGCATCCAAAATATAGAGGCTAAAAAGACAAATTTATGCAAATAAATTTAAGAAAAAGACACAATCCTGTATGCAAATATTATGCCACTATGACTGACAGTATAATATTTTGTAATTTCTTAAATTAAAAATGGATGGTACACTAAGCCTGAAAGTATTTACAAAACTGAGAATGAAGTCTGTATGTGAAGCATTTCGGTCTGAATTAATTAAAGAGGTTTAACAAACCCTAACCAGTATGTTTGAGGAATATCAATTCAGTGTTGCCCTGCAAGCACATTAATTACACCATTCATATGTGGGTGACTCCATAAACATGTCTTATTGACTCATGTCTCAACCAGGGACATGAAATATCTAAAAGAAGCTACTGATGTTAGTGATGCTACTGTAGATATTAAAGAACAAACAAACAGAGCATTTGGACTCATTATGTTTCTAATATCTTCATTTAAAACAAGCTGTTAGGTTAGTGGAAGCTCAGAAGGACAGGAATATTGTCTCAGTGTGTGTGTGTGTGTGCCTGTGTGTGAGAGAAATGCTGTGAGAGAGTTGTGGTTGTGTAAGCGGTGGGATTTCATCAAGGGACTGCAGTGATGTTGTGTGTCCAGTGAGTGATGCTTATCAGGTAGTGAGACTCAGACTCACGTCTTGGGGTGGAAGGGAAAACTGTCCTGGAATAGCAAAGACCTGAGGGAGGAAAACATATTCAGGTTAGATGGAATTGTACAAATAACAATAACCATTGGCTCCCTTCACTTCCTTCATCTCACCCAAGCGTCTATTAAAATTCTGGCTATGTGAAATATTGTTGTCACATTTTTAAAAGTGTTGTACGAAAACGTTACATTTGTTACGTCTTTCTTATTGCATCCACAAGGGGACATTATATAAACTTTTTATGCTACTGGCACACATAGCAATGATTACTAAACTGATACCTGAAGATATTGCCCCAAAATGAAAATGTTGTCAAAATTTTCATTTAAAACTTATACTCCTACAAGTGCACTAATACTCCTATTTTCTAAAAATACACCAAAGGAGACACATCTAACAACGGCCATTTTTCATACAATGGCAGTAAATAATCATATATATATAAATATGTCTGAATAATGTCTGAAAATGACAAAAATATAAGTACAAGTCACATGCCTTCAAAAAAAATTCACTTATAGTGCTCAAACCATATTGATTACAGTAGAAATATATTGGGGGGACTATTTCTTTAAGTAAATAGTGTTTTAATACTTCTATGACAAATTAACGATCTGACATTTTACATTACACCGACAATTAGCCTTTGCAGTCTTGCAGTAACCTCAGTCAAACTAAAGGTCATGATCACTCAAATGTACAAGCAGCCCTGTGGACACCATACACTGTGGACACACTGGGATGTCATAGATGAAGGGTCAAAGCTTAGCTTACAGCACCTAATGAGCAAATAATATTTCATGCCACATTCCCAAAAGAAAATCCGATAAAAGGCAATAGAGTTGAATGGATTGTATGACCCCTATTTACAGCTGTGCTTCTATAAAAACTTTTATAATTTAGACCCAGACCTCTACTATCAGACCTAAATTAGGCATTTACAAATGTTTAAAAGCACTTGACTTGGTTCAATAGCCCCATTGATGACTGTTACTGATTGCATCTGAGGGTGGGATTTATTGTGCCGACTGATCCAGTGTAATCATTAATGTAAGCATGAACATTCTCCCACTGGGACCACAGGCAACAGTGGAATCGTTAATGTTTGTGGAGTTTTGATTGCATGGCTCTGTTGCATTACGAGATGGATGCAAAACCTACCGGCGCAGTATGTGTTTGGGTCAACATTGTGTGGTTTCCTCCTGCAATGAGTTTGGGTCGATATGGAATCATGGTTCCTTTAGGTGGTGACTAAACAAAGGAAAGAGAAATGCAAAGGAATTTATCGAGGAACTATGTGCTAAGAACGTTTGAGAGCTTCCAATTTTTATTTTGAAGTTACTGATAAACGTTTGATTTATCAATTTTTTATGATAACGTGTAGCAGGGCTGAATTGGTGAATTTATAATGGGTGAACAAATACACCACTGCAATTTGTTTAAAACATGAGAAAATTTAATAAGATTATTTACTTGTCTGCTTGTCCAAATAATGTTGGGTGTCACAATTAATTAGCATTGCATATTAATTGTAATGGGTAAAAAAATCATGGGCTGTAGGGATGGTAACACATATCTGTGTGTTTAATTGTCCTCTGCTACATTAATTTAACATTAAATAATATCATATCTACCATATCTAATAGTTTATATAACAAGGGGTTTGTGGCACTAATGCTTTCAAAATAAATAATAGTCGCCTATTCATAGAAAGCCTAATACAATCCAGAGAAAGGCTTACAGAACAATGACATTCAAGGTTGGATGCTGAGAACTAATGAAGCAAATAGGAACATAAAACATGTTGTGCATGCGTTGAAGCTGAATGCAAATGAAGCTTGAAGGTGAAAAAACAAAATATTCCACACCTGAAATAACATTTAAGCACAAGGGAAATCACGCATAATCACACAGATTTCCAATTAAAAATGCAGACAGGCTACCACAGGCAGCCTCACTTACCTCCAGCATGATGGTGCAGATATGTTTCACGCACTGAGTGATGGCGCTGGGGGTGCCTGAGATGGTCACGGCTCTCTCAGTAGAGTCAGGCAGTAAGTCTACTGCCACTTGCATCTGAGCACCTGTGCTCTATCACACAGCAACACTGTTAGTAAACACTTGCTGGGTGAAATGTTTAAAACATCTGCCTACATCAGCAGTAACACTTATAAGCAATATAGTGAAGTGAATCTCTCTGTAAAGCTGAAATATGTGAGGTTTCACATGACCAAATGCAGTTGATCTAAATATTTAGCACTAAAATGTGATAACATTTGGTGTACAGTAACATTTTGACTGACCAAAATGGCTAAATGAACCATATTTCATTAAGAAAACAAAGGTAATCCTAAGAAGTCCTAAAGGTAACCATACAAAAGTATTGTTTAAGGTTAAATTAAGTAGAATTAAATTCATAAGATAACAAATGCATGTTACCCTTTTTTACACTGTACAGATGTTTTGTCAGATGATGTGGTTTTATCAGGTAATGTGGTAACACCTACATTTTTAATTCATTTTTTAGGATGACACATCTACCTAATTGTGGTGTGTTTGTCTGGTTGCCTGGTTGTTTTTATAGCGCCATAGAGTGACAGAATTTTCACAGTCACATTTCAGGGAAATCAACCTACAAATTGCCCCTACTTATAGTCTCTGCCCAATATCCTGAAACAGGAGAGAGTATTATAATATAAAAAAACATAGTACATTTAGTCCTTAGCAGATGCTTTGTTTTCAAAGCAACTTAAAAAGTGTGTGATATAGTGCTGTTTGATGTTACTACTATTCCTATGTCTAGAAGTGACATTGTTATGGTCAGTTATTTAGGCCAATCTATTTAGATCCTGAATACAAATGTGAGTCTATTTAAGCTTTGGTGGCCCATCCTGTTCCAGACATTCATAGCGACTGGGAATAAAAGCAGCCAGTTCACCCCTCACATGCAGCAGAGAGGACAGCTATATTTATTCAGTGAGAGCCACCAGCTGAAAAAAACGCAAACCCTTGAAGCCAAAGCCATAGTCCCCATGTCAATCTTAACACTAAAATAAAATAAAATTATTCCGCTTGTGAGGTGGATTTTTTCATAAAAAAAGAATAAACAGTTCTGAGGAAAAAGTAAAATAATTTGTCAGTTTGAAATTAAGGCTCAGGGGAGCAACGGCCTCATAACATGAAGATTGAGCAGAAGTCAGAACCCAGTGGCTCACCGCCCTTGCAAATAAAGGTTCTGTCTTGTTGAGCGTAATCAATCACTGTGATGCTAAGCGCTCCTGTCTGCTGCTGAGACAAAGGAAAACTAATTGTTTAACGGATCATTCTGCGTATCATCTGGGAACAACTGCGACCTGCATTCCAAAGCCTTTGCATTCTGTCTGCTGATTAAATTCATATCTACCTCTCTGATCTCTTTGATCTCGGATCCACGCACTGACTGGCGGGAAAGACGAGGCGCAGCGTGACAGGAGGTCTGGTTGTCACAGAGCTGTTTATCATGAAGGCCAAGACGTCCTGATAGAGAGGAAGACATGCATATGTATGGCAAAGTAGTGCAATTCAGCCCAAATTACTGTATTTTCATGGAAAATTGTGAATTTGCACCCTGGTGTGAATAATAACATAGACTTAACATTTGCATTTTGTCTAGTAATATTAATTGAGGGTTGGGATCGGATTTGATCAGGTTTTCTGGCCATGTGCTTAATCCTGCAGGATTCTTCTCCAACATTCATTTACAATCTTTTGTAGTTTTATCTGGGTGCACTAAACTATTAGGGTTCAAAAGGCTCCAATGTGATGGATGACATTTACATCATTTCGGTGTGGTAATCTGATTTATCCTGAAATTATGACTCAATGGTTAGGATTAAGATTAGGTGTGGGGGCGGGGTTTACAGATAAAAAATGTAGCAGCCTCCCTAGTGTTTGAATTAATCAGAATCAGGGAGTCATTTTATCCTGGTAAGTTGAACACCAGAAATAAAATGGAAAAAAAATACATGAACATGTTCACAGTTTCTTAAATTACTATTATTATATTATACATTACTGTAAAAATTGCACAGACCTCCTAAATTTCTCTGCGATCATGGCAAATGCTTCGAAGATCATCTCAGAAGGGCCTGTGATGGTCACAATGTGCTCTAGACTGAAACCACCCGTGGTATTAATTCAAGCTCCACTCTGAACTCACATACAAAAACGCACAGTTCAGTGCTACAGTAAATGTAATTTTTTAATCTTACCTCAGTGTGGATATCTGATCCTCTAAGTTAAAAATCATTTAATCAGTCATGCAATGTGAATTTAATAAGCTATATTTGCTTAAACTGAAAATCATTCCAGGGGGTTTCTGCTACGAGTGAAGTAACTCTAATGAGGTAATTACTTTTACTTTCTACACAGCTAGCCAGGATTAACATAGATAGATTAACACTGTGCATTGCAATGAATGTGTCTCATATTAATATGTCTAAATAAAATATTGAAAACACACACACATTTTTTTTCTGCATTATTAATGAATTAATTGATTGGAGATTAATCTTATTTAATCATTTGGCACTTACCACGTCATTCATTTTTTTGACTGTTTCCCCTTTCTTAAACCAGACAAGAAAACATATTTTAGACTGCATACACTATTAAAAATACACAGAATACTTTAACTTAAATTTAAGATTTAAGCGATACTTTAAGGCTATTGTAAAGAGGAGGCTATAAATAAAATAAAGACACTATCGTTACTAACATTTTGCATTTATGTGTATAATTATAACAGTACTAAATTGTTCACCTTCCCAATGATACTTCCCTACATCCTGAAAACACACAAAAGCAAATGACATCTCTATGAATCCATGTAATGTTAAACTGATTACATTGTAGTTACAGATGTGTATACAATAACTGTGAGTCTTGTGAGGGAAAAATATGTATACGTTGAATTCACTGTAAGTCGCTTTGGATAAAAGCGTCTGCCAAATGAATAAATGTAAATGTTATTCTGAATCCATATGATGATCAGAGTTTTCATTAATTATTTATCAAAACAGAATTTTGTATTTTTTTATTATTATAATCCAAAATGATTAATTATATATGAATATATACAGTATTTTGCCCTGACTGGGTGCCCTTGCTAAATACAAGGCTGAAAACAAAACAAGCGAATGCTCTGTAAGTGCTTGTGATGTGTCTTACTTTTCCATGCATTAGCAGCCGCATGGTAAGGGTGACATTTAGCCCCCCTTCCAAAACTCTGTCTTCCTGCTCATTCATATTCAATCTTCTATCAGGTCCAGAGGCTTCAAATTGACTGTCTCTGTGCACACAAATAGACAAATTTACAGTTCAGTAAGAACAGCTTAAAATTCTAAGATAAATTCCAGTGAGCAAAGCGAGTGTTTGAGGCCTGACAACACATAATTCCTAGAGCTTCCAAATTTGTTTCCTCCCTGTTCCCTCTCTCACCCAGTCAGTCATGTGCTTTTTTCGCTGCTGGAGGTACCTGTTGTTGTGCTCAAACATTATGTTGAGGTTATTTCCCTCAGGACTCTGCTAGAACTGTGTACGAAGGTGAGCTGATCTGGGTTCTGCTTTAAATGTCTAGAAGACTATTCTAATGATCCTGCTTATATAGAGTGACAGTAGTTGAGGAGACTAATTGTTTCTTTCTGTGACGTGTGGGAACCTGTCATGCAAGGCCCATTAATTTAAGTGGGAGCACACAATGTTGTCTGCCCACGTTTCTCCGCTCCTTTCATTGGAGAGCATTCATATGTTTAGAACAGAGATTATCACCATCTGCGTCTATATCGATTAGAAGCCAGATGAGATCAAGGAGAACATTCATGGTTTGCAAATGGGGAAGTGTTCAATTGACAGTGAATTGCTCATTGGTAGAAAATTGTTTAAATTTTCCTTAAATAATAATCCACGCCTCACATTTCTGTAATAAGGCCCTGCAGCTAAATTCAATAAATTAATGCAGCTTCTATTTAGGAGAGTGTATGGAAAGATCTGTTGTAATTGTAGGTTCACAAAGCTTTCCTTTGTTAACGCTCTTTGCTCTTTTGAAAGTGCTTGAAATTTACTACTTACATAAGCTGTCAAAGGAAACGTGGCGTCTCTTGCCATGACACTGGCCACAGAGCTGTAAACTGCTCAATAGGTTGAAAAGAAAAACAAATGTGATATATATATATATATATATAAAATTAGTTTTTTGCTTCAACTGCAAAGGGCAATAACTGGGTTATTCATTGAATTATGGTTATGTAAGCGCCCTCAAAGCCATTTTGCTGTTTTAAAGACGTCAAATTCAATTTGCAGCCATAAACAAGACTCTAAATGTGGAAGTTATTAAATGAGTTACATGGATAGCAATTATAATAAGAAATATTGAATTTAACAACAAAGCTTTGTAGTGGAGTAAAGAGACAGTTTTTTGTGTAATTGTTAGTTCTGTGCTGTTTCATCAGGTAAATGCATTAAACAAGCAGCTAGCGTGCTGCCTAATCCTATAGGCCAGGATTTGTTTGGCTAATGCTAAAACTTATTTACCTATTACTGTCTTTTCAAAGCTTGTCATAATCTAAAACACTCCATGTTAAAAAAAGCACTAATAAGCCAATACATAGATATCACATACAGTTTCCATGTATCCATGTCAGCCTTGAACTTACAAGATAGTCATGAAAGTGTATAAACAATTTATTTACAATAAGTCATGACTCAAAATATATTTGCAGTCATGCAGTCAGCACATGAAACAGCTTTCAACAACTATAACTAACTGTTTATTCTTGTTTGTTAACATCATAAAGATGAACCGAGAGCACAGTTGGTGCCCAGAAAAGCATTAATAAGCCTGTTTGTTATAGTCCTTTAGAAGTCTCTGAGCGTGACAAGATGCTTTGCTTGGAAGTTAGCAAACTGACCTGGTGAAGTGATAAAAGTTGACACAGCGCTGAGATGACAGGAAGTTCAGCAGCTCTTCTTGTCCTGCCCCTCCAGGATGAGTTGTAGAGTGTGTATAATTCCCTCAGTGCACAGTTGTAAGCCTTTGTTGTCAGTTGTATTTAGAAAATGACAGATGGCCCTGTGCCTGTACCTCTGGTTGACTGTGACTAGCTTTACTGTTTTTCCTCTCTGGCTTTTCCTCACATTCCTCATAAGCCCACTGACCAGGCTATGTGTGGTTGTCTCTCTCTCTTTTAATAATACTATCATAGTCTCATAGTCTTTTCTAATGCTCTCATAATGCTCTCAATGCCACAGAAGAACGGATCCTTTACTGGAAACCAGTTGTCACTGTGGCATTGGAGAATAGAGCAATCCCAAAATTCAACAGGTATATTATAGTTGCAGCTGCAACATGTATGTATTTAAATATGTACAAAAAAGTGAGACAGAAATTTGTAACTATGAAATCCAAGATGACTTTTGATCTCAAAACAATCTGTTTTGGCAGGAATGAATT
Organism: Yasuhikotakia modesta; assembly: GCA_036877545.1. Classification (NCBI taxonomy): domain Eukaryota; kingdom Metazoa; phylum Chordata; class Actinopteri; order Cypriniformes; family Botiidae; genus Yasuhikotakia; species Yasuhikotakia modesta. Next base: position 6,526 of record JBAJNP010004866.1, on the reverse strand, counting down.
GTATGTATTGTATTGAATGAAATAGATGTATTTATGGACAATGTTGTTTTAAAAGAAAAATACATGACAGAATGTTTTTGCTTAAACTCCAAATCATTGTGTCACCAAATTGGCCATGTCACATCATTATGGTGAGAACGACACAATGTCTCTGTAGCCTGTTTTTCCGTCCTCAACACAGCCAGCATCTACTCTTGCTAATGAGGCCAAAGTCCTGTGAAAACAAAGCACCCTTTAACAGAAAATGATGTGCTTTGCTCAGTAGCAAGATTTCAAAGTGAATGAATTAGTGTAGCAGAAATGGCATATTTAATCACTGCAGACTGGGACGGAAATGAACAATTGTCTCTGTGGATCTCCCTTCTCTGCCTATGCAAACCACAAGTGTTGATAAATAGTGTTAAATCAAGTTCTAAGACTCCATGGAACTTGACAAATTGTCACAGCGAGTATTAGATTGTTAAGAAAGTTAAGCCATCTGTAACTATTGGGTAGCTACAGCTCACAGTTTCTACAATGGTTCCAAAGTAACAAATCATAAACAGCTACAACAAATAAATATATAACTAACTACAGTTACAACAATAACTGGACTGAGTTTATCTTTCTAATATTGTATGCATGTAGCTTGACTTTTTCTTACGGCCATTTTTTTCTCAAACACTGTGTTTAATTGCCAGACTGTCACACATTTCATATCGCCTCCCAACGGTATCATTTTGAAAGATTTCATTTTGTCTTTGTACTAACCCAAGTACACCACAAGGATTAAGAATCATCTTCTAACAGTTTCTTACAAAAGAAACTAGTGCAGCGTCATGGTACAATTATGTAGATAATAAAGCCATAGTAAATCCATGGCACTTTGATATTCACTTAACCATGGCATTGAATATTTACATGCCATGACATTTACATGGTAATCCAAGGTGCTTCAAACTGAATTCAAAGTATTTGAATACTTTGCCATAATACATACCAAAGTATTTTCATGCTACATGTCATAAACATCTGATAATACCATGATACTTGCTTGTGGTGTATTTCCTGTCTTGATGACAATGGTAATAATAATACGTTTTATGAACCCTTTGTGGTATTCTGACAGAAAGGAGTTTCCATAGTAAAATTAGTCATTTCCACATATGACCATTTTGCACTTATTATTAAAGGGACACTTCTTCTATAAATAAGTGACTTGTTTTAAAGTAGTCACAGGGTTACAATGAATGTGTTGTAATCATCTCCAGCATGTTTGTCCTAAAGCATTTTATCGAGTCACAATGCATCTGGACTTCGGTCCTGGTTAAATCAGTTATATCAATTGGACATGCTGAACTGTTAATAAATTCGCGAAAGAGGGAGCTGTTGTCTTTTTCTGTCATTACAGATATGCTATGGAGACGCTGTCTCTGCTGGACTTTCAGGACTTATTCACTTTTGAGTCTTTTAACAGTTTCTGGAAGCATTATGGTTACGGCGTTGATCAACAAGACCTTATCGATCGAGAATTTAAAAGGATTAAAGGTAAAGGTTTAAAGGTTCATAACTTTCTCCGTTTAGCAACGTCAAAACCTTAAATCGTACGAAACTAACACATAAGTACATCTGCAAGACTTGTCAAGCAGTTATATACATAAAACGAACTGCTTTCAAGCGTTAACACTTGTTTTGAGAGCGACATAAACATGCCTGTTTTGCTGCAAGTTTAGTTTCAGTTTTCCACAGTTCTTTTAATCAGAATAAATGCAACGCCATCTGTCGATTGCAGTGCGGTATTACATGCAGATGCTTCGTGTGTGTGTGTGTGTGTGTGTGTGTAGTGGGATTTAATATGTTTTCCTCGTTTTTAGGTATTACCTACCTCGATCATGCAGGGACAACACTATTTCCTGAATCACAGATTAAAGGATTTCACGAAGATATAGCTAGAAATGTTTATGGTAAGTAATTTCCCCCAATAAACTTGGCCAACAATAACTTTTATGTAACTCATTTTGCACAATAAACTTCATATCATGTATAGCATATATTGCACATATCTATATTGTCCTCAGGCAATCCTCACAGTCATAATCCAAGCAGTAGACTAACACATGACACTGTTGAAAGTGTCAGATACAGGTAAGCATCTATTAAAATCTATGACAACATTTATTTACTATATACCATATATTTTAGGTGACAAGGACCATTTTGTAATGGTGCATAGCTGTGTTTGTAATTTTGTATTTAACTCCTTCAGGATACTGGAACATTTTAATACAAGTCCTGATGAATACTCAGTGATATTTACATCAGGATGTACTGCAGCACTGAAATTAGTGGCTGACACTTTCCCTTGGAAATCTGCATCATCTGATGGGCCTGGAAGTTTGTTTAGCTACCTCACTGACAACCACACCTCAGTGGTGGGAATTCGTGGTGCGGTTGCTGTTCAGGGAGTTGCTGTGGTTCCTGTACAGCCTCATGAAGTGGAAGCTAAAGCCAAAATCAAGAAATTGACAAAGGAAGAACAGGGGGGCTTCACTCCTCATCTTTTCTGCTATCCTGCTCAGAGTAACTTCTCAGGCAGGAAGTATCCCCTGAGATATGTGAAAGAAATTCAATCTCAACAGCTTTATCCAGCATGTGAGCACTGCGGCCGATGGTTTGTTCTTCTCGATGCTGCTTGTTTTGTAAGCTGCTCACCCTTGGACCTCAACAAATGTCCTGCTGATTTTGTGCCAATATCTTTCTACAAAATGTTTGGCTTTCCAACGGGTCTTGGAGCCTTGCTGGTGAGGAATGAAGCAGCTGAGATCTTGAGAAAAAGCTACTTTGGTGGAGGGACTGCAGCGGCGTATTTAGTGGAGGAGAACTATTTTGTACCGAGGCCAAATGTTGTTAGCAGGTAATTTAGGACAAATTGCTGGCAGGCAGCAGTTGGCACTTACTGTCACAATTAGTTTAATGCATATAATTTGCTTCTCATTTTTATCAGGTTTGAGGATGGCACCATTTCATTTCTTGACATTGTTTCACTTCATCATGGTTTTGAGACACTTAAAAAACTTACAGGTTCAGTAATTTATGGTTTATCTCTGTAATATGATTCTGGTGTGCTCTGACTGTGACCTACAAGTGGCTGTTTTTTGGTTTACAGGAAGTATGCTTAACATTCAGCTTCACACATTTGGTTTAGCTTGCTACACCTACACCATACTCTCATGCCTGCATCATAGCAATGGAAAACCTGTGGCACAGATCCACTGTGATAATGACTTTCAGAATATTGATGAACAGGGCCCAATCCTCAACTTTAGTCTACTGGACTGCTATGGACGATCAGTTGGATATTCTCAGGTCAGTGCCACTTTTCTACCTTTTTTTCAACCTTATATCAAATAATACCCCACAGTGATTTGTCTACATAAAGCAACTGATGCACCCAAATGTCTGTTTAGACCATGAATTAAATTTAAATACATTTTGATAAAGTTTTTGTTTTGCACCAGGTGGACAAAATGGCCAGTCTTTTCAACATTTACATTCGCACAGGCTGTTTCTGCAATACAGGAGCCTGTCAACATTATCTTGCTATCAGCAACCAGGATGTGAAGACAAACCTAGAGGTGAGTGAGGCTAATAGGTCTTTTAATTTATAACCAGAAACGGAAGTTTTGTCAAAACAACTTTTGATATTGCTTGACAAAGCATTTTAAAATGTTTAAGGGATATCTAGGCCATACAGCAGACAGACAGAATGATTGATTGGTTGATTGAATTTAAAAAACTGCTTTGTTTGCCTTTTTTTAAGGCCGGCCATGTTTGTGGAGACAATGTTGATCTGGTTGAGGGACGTTCCACAGGGTCCATCCGTGTGTCTTTTGGATACATGTCCAGTTTTGAGGACTGTCAAAACTTTCTCAGATTTGTTGTGAACTGTTTTGTGGACAAACCATTAACACTGGACCAGGAGAGACTGGGTAGGCTAATATCAGCAGCACCAGTAGGTTCATCACCAATTACAAATGGGCAACTAGAACATCAGAATGGGAAAGTTATCCCCCCTTCTGATAGAGAAGCACCTTCTGAAGAGGATGTCTCCAAAGAAAGAGAGACCAATGGCAATATCCATATACTAACTAACCTCTTTATTTATCCTGTCAAATCATGTGCCTCATTTGAGGTAAGAATAGCACCCACATGTCTTTTGAAAAGTCTTAGAATATAATAATATAAGTTAAGATATCTTTGTTATTGTGGTTGATGTAACAGGTTACAGAGTGGCCACTGGGCCCACAGGGTTTGTTGTATGACCGTTTATGGATGGTTGTGAATGAGAATGGAGTGTGTCTGAGCCAGAAAAGAGAGCCTAAACTGTGTCTCATCCAACCTGCCATCTGTCTGGCTTCAAATACACTGCAGCTGAAGGTCTCAGGTCAGACAGATTCTGTCCAAAGTATTGTTCCAGTGCCTTAATACATAGAGTTTCATGCTAGCAAAACAAAAAATGTGTGTTTGATTCCCAGGAAACAAAAACTGACAAAGTGATTAATTTGAATGCAATGTAAATTGCTTTGGATCTAAGTGTCTTTGTTGTTACAGACTGTTAAAAATATAAACTGGATATCGCTCATCAGATAAAATCATTTATTTAATTATTTCTCCTATGTAAGAACATAAATTGTTTTGTAGTTTGTGATATCACAAAAGTATTTCAAAGTATTTAAATATTTAAGAGGTTAAAGTTGAGATTATCACTGGTGTTTGTTATAAATAATGATGTATTATATCTTGTCTTAGGGATGGAAACAGTTACTGTTCCCTTGGAGACCACTGTAACAATTTCAGCTTTAAAAACATCCCATAGCAAAGTTTGTGGTGACAGGTATGAGGATTTGGGCATAACACTTATATATACATTTACATGTGTGTAAATAAATTGTCAGTTGAGCCTTTGAAATCATTTCATGAAGTTTATAAACAAGTACAAAAACACAGTACAAGTTTTTATTTTAACTTACCTTATGTTTAATAGAACATAATCTGTTTTGCATAGATTTATGGTGAAACATTGATTTACTAAAAAATTAAGCATTTTTTTGTTGTAGTGTACAGACAGTGGATTGCGGGGAGGAAGTTTCAGCCTGGCTTTCTCAGTTCCTTGGAAAACCTTGTCGTCTTATAAGGCAGAGACCTGACTTCTTACGTGAAATGAAAATTGGCCGACAAATGGGTAAAAAAAACATATTGTTTCTTATTCTTGAAGATTTTATTTCATGTTGGAATGTCATTAAATACTGTATAATATTGTAGTTTATATTTAAAGTACTTTTAGCATTGTAGTTGCTTATGTTCATATATAGACATTGAATAGGCCTTGCATAGGCATTGAGAATTGTATTCAGTTTAGCTCTATTCCAGAGAATACCTTCAAATTTCACTGTGTTGGTGTTAAAGGCTGGACAGTTTAAAAGTCATTGATTTTTTTGCCTCTTTAAGAAGAAAATCACAAATGAGATCTGAACCTAAGACCCCATTTCTCTCATAAAACAGTGAAATTAATTAAAGAGGAAATTGAGATTTTTCCCAAAAGTCAGATACACAAAAGTCATCAAATCCCTTGTAACACAAAGGACCTGAACTCATCAATCCTCATTTGATTTTACTGCTCTTGTACTCTTACTGTAGCAATTGTCTCACCAATTTCCATAACTCTATTACCACTCTGTAATGGGAAGTAGTTTAATCTGAATGCTGTTTTTGTTCAGCAGGGAATTGTTGTCTATCTCTGGTAAATGAGGCTCAGTTTCTGCTCATTAACAGAGCTAGTGTGTCTGTTCTAGAGAAATACATTGACCACAGGTATAGTAATACTAATTCAGTGCTATTTCTTTGATGTATTATGCATCTATGAAGTACAGACTAATTTATCTGGGTATATTTTGTTTTGTTTTTGGCATTTTAAGACAGGACAATGAAAACAAAGACACATGTTTGGATATGGAGCAGCTTGTTCAGCGTTTCCGGGCAAATCTCGTCATTTCAGGACAGGAGCCTTTTGTAGAGGAGGGATGGTCCCATTTGTCAATAGGAACCACATTGTTTCAGGTACATGAAAACAGCTGCTTTACACACCTGCTCATCAACAGCAGGAAAATGAAAGATGTTCAGTCACGTCTTTTCTCTGTGTTTTTAGGTGATAGGGAAATGTGGCCGCTGCCAGATGATTGGAGTTGATCAGAAATCAGCTGCTAGGACTCAGGAACCCCTTAGATCTCTCTCTGAATGCAGAAGTGGAAAGGTCTGTAAAAATCTGTTCTCTATTTGTCTGTGGTTTCTTTTAGTAGAAAACAAAAAAATAAGGTTCTATGTACACTATTTATTGTTTTTGTTCTTAGGTGACTTTTGGTGTTTACTTGGCCCACCAATCAACAAGTTGCTCCACTGCTGTTCCCGTCTTATCTGTGGGGACCCATATTGTTCCACAGATACCAGAATCTGCAGAGAAAGTTTAATTTTAAACATGTGCTGACATACT
>JBAJNP010004865.1:0-31449 GCA_036877545.1 Yasuhikotakia modesta | reverse complement strand
TCTGTGTGTGTCTGTGTGTCTCTGTGTGTGTGTGTGTGTGTTTCTGTGTGTGTGTGTGTGTGTGTGTCTGTCTGATGTCGGTCTGTGTACGTACATGTTAGTGTCGTGCTGACGATTGGATCTGTGTTGTGTTACACAGGAGCTGTGTCAGTGCAGACCGCTGGATGGGAACTGCTCGTGCTGTAAGGATTGTATGATGTGTCTGGGCTCTCTGTGGGAAGAGTGCTGTGACTGTGTAGGTGAGAGAGCTTCATTTGTTCTGACTGTGTTCTGAATCTGGATCGTCATCAAAGACACAGCATGGTCTCATGGGTCGCAGGTCTGTTCCGACAGGTTCGCAGACAGCAGAGAAATAACATTGAGTGCAGTTTGAAAAATGTAACTAAACGCATAATAGTTTAGTTGGTAAAATAAAAATGTTTGCTTTTTAAAGTAAGAAGTATCCAGTGTCCTTGTTTCTGTTTATTGTTTGTGCAGCTAATCAATCTTGCCACTGTTAATCCTCACAAACATTAAACTAATTTACACGCAATTAAACTAGTTTACATGCAACTGGGATAAACACAAACTGTAAAATGTTTTGCATTTGTTATTTAAAACTTGAACTGTGTAAATTTTCTGTTGGTGCAAAATTTCAACTCTGCAATAATCTTTAATGTTATTTGCAAAATAAGTGCAATATGTAACTGTTCAATATTCTTTTTTAATGTAACTTTTTACTGACTGAGAGTAGAGTACTCACTTAATTCTGTTGTACATCCATTGTTACAGTGACAATAGTAAACAATTTAAATTAGTTCAGTGCGATGACTATAAGAGAATAAAACTATCATAAATTTAGCAGTTTTAGAATCGGTGTTTATGACTGCATGTTTACAATACGTTTATGAATTGGCTTATTTTTCATTATAATTAGTTCATTTTTATAATTATACATTTGATGCTTGATTTTTAAGAGTTTAAAATGTTCTATAGCAGTTCTGCACTAGATGACAGCTAAACACAATCTGTTCACCTCAGACCAGCTGTGGGCACAAGTTTGTGTTTTTTAAATTTTGTTGGCGTCGCCTCTGGTTAAACAGGCATGTGCAACCCCAAGAACTACAGCGACACCCCGGCCACAGCCAAGAGCACTGTGGAGGAGCTATACAGACCCATCCCATCCCTTTTCAGAGCCCTTACAGAGGGTGAAGCTCCCATCAACATGATGGTGGTGTCGTTTCCTGTGGCTGAAGAGCTCTCATACCACGAAAATCTGGTGTCTTTTCTGGAGACCATGGAGGACACGCATCAGAACATCTCGCTGCCCGGCAACAGCATTCACACCAGCTACGACAACACTCAAGGTTAGTAAGTTCAGCAGTGATTGGTGTGTTGAGTGTGTGTTAAGGGAGTATTATTCACTTCAGCAGGAAAAAGGTTTGTAGGGGTGATGGTAATTGTTTCTGAAGTTCTGTGCTGTGGCCTCATGACCCTCTGCTGTGATCTTCAAAAACATGGCTGTTAATTTGGTCTCCAGTAGTTATCAGGTGTCCCGGTAACCCAAAACAGAAACTTCATAATTTAGTCTCTTTCACTCAGAATTAGTTAGTAATTAGATTTTTTTTTATTAGCAGAAATAAAGCATGTTTAAGAATTTTAATTAAAAGTTAGACCCAGTGTATCTATAAACCTTACACTGATGCTACTTATGTAAACAGAAATGTGATTATCTCTTATTTTTTATTACTGCTTTTTTCTTGTAGATTAAAATTATCTCTATAATCTGATTTTAACATAGATGTTTATTAATATAAAATTATGCAAAAAATTTGTTTCTGGAAAACTCTGTATTTGTATGTAACTCTGTACTCTGTATGTGCTCTAATGAACAGAATATTGAATTAAATGTTCAGTCTTTGTTTGTTGGAACATGCTGCTCTTCATTCTGTCTGATTGACTGCTGTTTTTTTTTGTAGATCAAATGTGCACGGTGGTTTATTTCGACGACTGCGTGTCCATTCGTCAGTGTAAGCAGTACTGCGAGTCAATGGGTGGATCCAAATACCGCTGGTTTCACAATGCGTGCTGTGAATGTATTGGACCCGAGTGTGTTGATTATGGCAGCAAAAATGTAAAATGCATAAACTGTCTGTACTGAAGGTCTGCTGGCTGGAGACTTCACCATCGTCTTTGTAAGAAACATCATGTAACTTCCATTCCTGTGTTTATACTGTATTTTATAGTTTTAAAGCAAAGACATTAGGATTGTATATTTTTAAATCCTTTCACACAGTCAGATCTTTCTGGTTGTTTGTCAAAAATGCCTTTGATAGAGAATAGAGACTGATCAACTGTTCAGATAAAACTCGAAGCTCTTCTGGTGCCTTTTGTGTGTTTGCATCTTGTAGTTTTTGTTCTAAGGTCTAATTCATCAACTGAAGAACAGAATCCAGTTTGAACTTTTGGAAATGCACGTTTGGTTTTTAGGCAGCAGAAGGAAAAAATGAAACCTGATCATTTGACAATAAACTTGATCCAGAGCACTAGAAATCAGAATAAAATCATGATGTTTGAATAAAATCATCTGCATGAAACCTCTGTGTCCATCAAGTGATTCTTAAACTAAAGTGGCGATGGTGTGTGTGTGTGTAATGAGGTTTGTTCCGTTTTTGAGTTCTGTGCGGATGCTGTCTGGTAACAACAAAGGCCCTTTGAGAAGCACACATTCACATACATACTGAAATGATAGAATATTCTAGCTATATACTGTAGTATTGTCCTGCTCGTGTGAAACACACACACTGTTAAAGACTTCAATACAAACTTTATATAGTATGATGTGAATCACTTTGATTTTAATTTCCAAAATCAGCTTTATATGTTCATAACATTTAACAGAAATCTTCGTTAAATACGACTGCACATAGCTAAACCCACTTTGAAACTGTTTAACTTGCACTAAATTGTAAAAATTTCAGACTATCTGATGACCAACTAAAAAGTATTACTTTTAAATCAGATTGACTAAATTATTTTTCCAGTCTTTACGTTTTATGCGTATAAAGTTCAATCCTCACGATTACAAAATCAGACAGAAAAAAAGGGTGAGAAATTTTATTTTGGGCAGGTTAAGAGAATAACAGCAAAGCTATTTATGATCAAAAAGATTATATACAGAACATCGAAAGTGAAACTTAATTTTTGCATTAAAATCCTCACTTTCAAATGAAGTGTTTAATTGCAATATAAACGCTCACATTCTTTGTGAAATGGACCTCTTGTGATATCACTAAAAATACAATTTTACAGCTGTTTTCCACCAGCTGAGGGTCAGTCAGCACCCATCAGCCGCCGTGTTGCACTATAGATGAACACAGATTTGAGCCCTTGAGATTCAGCCAGAAACTGCTGTGTGCTGCAGTCGCTGCTGTGACACTCAAACAGAGAGAAAGAGGTCGAGGAAAACTGACCCGTCGCCTGCTTGAAATGAACTCTTTAATTGTGGTAGTTTCTCAAGCTTTTCAAGTATTTCCTGGTTTAAGGAAGACAATTTTAAGGCTTTTGTGGCAAAATAAATGAAAATGCAAAAAAACCCACAAATACCCCGGCATGTGTTCACTTTAGTGAGGTGCATTTTGGGTTAGTTTTTCAGTTTGTTTCTCTGGCCAATCAGAACCCTTGCGTGTGTGTGCTCAGTATGTCGATGAGGTGGTGCTCAGTATGTCGATGAGGTGGTGCTCAGCGCATCCTCGTTGAAGCGGGCGCATCCCGGATGAACGCTGGCAAAATATTTCACATCTTTGTCGATATCTGTCTGCAGGGCGACCAGCGTGTGCTCTAACGCCTCCTGATGGCAGTTGGCAGAGTTGAGGAAATAATCTGCAGGGAAGAAACAAGAGGATGAAAGACAAAGCAGAAGCGACACAAACAAACGGGTTAGGTCTCACTCATCTCCCTGACAATTATTATTGAAATAAATCAACATTAAACCGGCTGCGATAAATGACTTATAAAAGGTTTTTCTATATGCACAGAAAAAATTGTAATCATATTGTGAATGAGGGCAAGAGCTCCTCTGTACATCCTCAGCGGGGGTCACCAGCAGTACAGCTGATTGTATTATTACAACAGACATCACATCCTTAAGCCATCTCAATAAGACCAGTAATGCCAGTAATCTGTACAACACCAGGAAACCATACAGACAGACTGAAAAATAACAGAATGCAGTAAACAAGAACACTGTTAGTATATACCAAGAACACAGTAAAAACAGTGTTAGAGATGTATCTAGATCTCACCAAAGAAGTTGTCGAACATACACAACTGAACAGATAAAGAATCCTTAAAACAAAATATAAAAAAATTTGATCAGGACTGCCAAACCAAGAAACCATTCATGCTGTCCAATCACAATTCAGATTAGCTGGCTGTGAAACCTTTTTAAAACATGCATTCATGCTGTCCAATCACAGTTCAGATTAGCTGGCTGTGAAACCTTTTTAAAACATGCATTCATGCTGTCCAATCACAATTCAGATTAGCTGGCTGTGAAACCTTCTAACAATTAAAACACGCATTCAGAAGCAATGCACACAAGAAACGCCCGCCTCTCGCTCACCTCTCTCCAGCAGCGACTGACGCAGAGTTTTGGCCAGCAGCACACGCACGTTGGGCACGGGATCAGATGCCAGCTGCAGCAGAGGAGGAAGCAGGTGTTCGGAGAACTGATCCAGAGTCAGACACTCTTCTTCTATAGACAACTGAAGAGACACATCATGAACAGCAGAACTATGAAAACAGACAAAACCAAGAAAATATTTGCTGTTCATCTCACTCAACCAGTGCTTCCTGTTGCCTGGATGAGGATTGTTTAAACCATATTTAAAATCATATTTTTCAACAAAAGTCTGTAGAGCTTTAAAAAGGAATTGGATTCTCTCAGAAATGACTGTGTGATTACGATTTTATTAATGTTCCTCATCTGAGGTTCTAACCTGACAGACAAAAGCAAACGCCTGCCGTCCCGACCACTTAGAAGAATGACAGAATTTATCCACCAGTTCTGTCAGATAATTCGCCAGCAGAGATGAACACGAGGACAGTTTTCTGATGATCTCACTCACCTGAAACACACGTTACATAAATGTTTACATGTTCCAAACTGTTATTGTAGGTCAATATTAACAAAGGGCAAAAACTGTTTGGTTCATTCCAATACAAGCCCTTTCTTAATTGAATCTTATGTCAATTCAGACATGAGACAGTTCAGACATGGTTGTTTCTGTCTGTAAGGTGAAGTGTAAGGGATCAGATTCTGTCTGTCTGTTTATAGTCAGTTTACATCAACACTCTCTTTCAAACAGATGTGTTGTTGTGCAATAGTATCAGATGTACACAGCATTAGGGTTCAGGGCCTTCAGTGTGTGTAAACATCAAAAATGATGTGACTCTGGATTCAGTACCAGTCTGTAAGACGTCCAGCGTACTGAAGAGACACGATCTGTGCATAGACAGAAAGCCAGAGGTCTCAGATAATCGTGAACATCCTGAGGACTGTACAGCTCCAACAGGAGAACCAGCTGCCTGTCACACACACAGACAGACAGACAACGTCAACACACCACCAACACAAGAAACCAGTTCAATCACACTGTGTTCATGAGCAGATGGACAGAATCAGTTAGATGTGTACGTTTTAATAGCAGTGAGATCATATTTGAGTCTTAAATAAAGTCATACTCTGCCAGTTCAGAGCGAAACCTCCAGTTGCGGCTGTTGTCTGTGACCAGAAACTCCTGCAGCTGGTACAGATATTTCCTGCGAGTGTCATGATGCAGCAGCTGAAATAAACAAACACACAAGCTCTGGACCATCACCCTCCTCTCCAAAATAACAAAACTCTCATCATTCACAATCACACACTAAGGGAATAGTGCACAACACCTGCTGTAGAATGTAGTGTGTGTACTGGACATAGCACGTTTCATATATGCGCACACATGCACGCGCACACACACACGCATACACACACACATGCATGCATGCATGCATACACACACGCGCACATGCATACACAATCGCGCACGCACACACGCATGCACGCACACACACACACAGATTGTTTCTTGATGCTACAGGAGAATGAGAAACAAGACTGACTGATGAAATGAGTAACTGACATTATGCAGGTTTGTGACACACACAGTTACACACGTCAAGTTGAAACACACATCAATGTTTTTAAAAGATGAACTTTGATCGTGACCTTCAGGAAGTCGTACAGATGCTTGAGGACTCCGATTCGAACCTCATCCAGATCTTTCAGGAAGCTGTTAAATATGGGCACCAGATCGGCAGCGGTCAGCTGATCGCCCAAAATCAGAGCCAGCTCATGAATGGAGAACGCCAGCGTCCGCCGAACCTTCCACTGTCAGAGAAGAGCAGATGATGAGAAGAACAAACCTCACAGACTCTGCCCTGCATCACTGTCTGAATATGTGGTGCAAACGACCCAGTCAGAAAATAAAGCTTAAGATTTCACAGTGGGTGGAGCTAATGGACAGTGAAGCAGATTTACCTGCATGTCTGCGGCCAGCGTCTCGTATGTCTCTCTCAGACAGTGCCAGTTCTGCCGTCCCAGCGTCAGAGCGACGCCGGGCAGACTGTAGGCACAGTGTTTGGCGATCTCCATGTCAACGGTTTGAGCGCGGGACGGGTCAGTCATGGACAGGTACTGATCCAGTAATGCCTGAGGAACCACATCCTACAGCCAACACACACACAGACGCAGGTCAGAGCAGAGTATCATGGGATTAGAAGCATTGAGTCACTGCAGCACCGACCTGCTGTTTGGATTTCTGCTCTTCTTCAAAATTCAAACTGTCACTCACATCTGAATCTTCATCATCATGAGTCACCTGTAGGGCTGAGCCGCACCTCTGACACACACAGTCATTCATTCAAAACGTTGTACTTGAGCATCATCTGTTGGTAATTTCCCCATAGGGGATTATTAAATCGGTTTGTCTGTCTGTAACTACAATGCTGAAAAATACAATAGAGAGAAACACCAGTTTCCACTCCTTCATTGCACTGCGAGTATTTCACATTCATGCAGGTTCTGATTTTGTACAAATGCTTCAGACGTTCACCTGCGTTTTGCCTGACAGGAGCTCGGGTGACTGCTGAGAGCTGAAAGGGTTGCACTGCACAGCTTGAGGCTCCAGAAACGCATCTTTCGGCCCAGAGTCCAAAATTGAGGCCTTCAAAGCAGCAGTGAGAACATCTACTTGAGCTGAAACACATAACAGCAGAAAAACTGTATGAATGTGTGTGTCTGTGTGCATGAGAGTAATTCTCAGTGTGTCTGTGAGCATGAGTGTGAATGAGTAAGAGTGTGTGAGTGAATGAGTGATTAAGAGAGTGCATGAGGGAATGAGTGATTAAGAAAGTGTGTGTGCAAATAAGTGAGTAGGAGAGTGTGTGTGTGAATGATTATGTGACTCGCTCTGAATCAATACTGCGTCTTCAGCTCAAACTGTTTAACTGTTTTTCTAAGAGATCACGGCTGAGAGTGTTATTGTTACTGTTGACTCTGACACTCCCTGTTCTGTTTTTCAGCCCAATGTTTCTGTAACTTCCTGAGATCGTTTCCTTCCAGCTGAAACAAAGATCTCACTCTGACTGCAGGAGTGTGTCCACACACTCTGAACTAACTGCCATTTAAACATAGCAGTGTTTGACTATACCGTGTTTTACAGCATAAACCTGATCATTTTAAAGCTTGATATGGTTAAAACAGGGTAAACATTTGAAAACAACAACACATGACACAAAAAAAACAGGACACAATGACAGACTGCTGTGAAATGATTAAATTCATTCTCCAGTATACAAACACTGTTCAGTCATTCAGCTGGAATTTGTCATTTCTCTTGTTTTTTTTTCTGTCAGGACAAAATAAAACACACTTTTGCTGTCAGACCAAAACAACAGTGTTATGCAGCCAATCACAATACAGCTTGTGATTCTGGGAAGTTCTTGCTGAGTGTTATGCATCTTTGTGCTGACCTTTGACATCAGGATCATCAATGTGAGGCTCCAGGTTTTCTATGAGTTCCTCCAGCTGTCTTCTGCCAAGCACTGAAGCTGTGCTGTGAGCCAATGGCTGGTTCTCCTCCTGCAGCAGGTCCAGGTCAATCTCTGGGATCGGTGTCCTCCAGTAGTGGAAAGAGTTAAACATCTCCTGATCTGGAATCTCTTGCCCCCTTACTGATGGACCAGAGATGTCTTCCTCAGGAGCAGAGCGGCTCTCCTGCAGGTTCTGAGGGGAACTGGGCAGCTCATTGGGACAAGGGTTCTGCTGTGCTGATGTTGGTGGATTTGGTGTCTCTGCTGGTTCTGTCTCAATAGATCCAAATAAAAGCTTGGTCTCTTCTGGAAGGCACTTAACAACCAGACTGTCAGAACCAGCAGAGCAGATGGACTCATCTCCTGACAGAACCTCTGCGGTCTGCTCACCACCACCCTCCTCCCCCACATCTGCTCCAGCCTGCTCCTCACAGACTGTGGCATCGTGGGAAACGCAGTGCTGCTGAGGTGAGACAGTAGGTGGCTTTGGAGAGCTGCCTACTGCGTCTGTGTTTGTGCTGTAGGAAAAACAAATCAGAACTTAGCCTTAAGACTTTTTTCATCTAATGTTACCATGGGTCCATTCATTTTATCTCACCTGTGTGTGTGTGGTCCACTCCAGTTGCTCTCGCTGCTTGCCTCTCTGAAGTATTGACCTGCGTTACTGTTGGGGCTTGCGAACGTGGAGATGAACTGACCTAACGACTGAAATGCTGCCTGACGCACCTGAGGAGATGTGAGTGAGCTTTTAAAAACTTGCTACAGCGGTTCTGATCTGACAGAAAGCAAGACTCACCCAGCGGGACGGGTCGCTGATTAGACTGATGAACAGGGACGAGAGTTTCGACCGCCGCATTTCTGGAGACGTAGCAGAAGAGACGCTCATGAAACACTCCGCGCAGGCCTTGCGCACACCCCACACGTTATCAGAACACAGCTGGAGAAAACGCGGCAACTGCAAAAAGAGAGACAGGAAGAGAGAGACTCTTTTGCCATTAAACAAAAACTAGAATACATTAAACCAACTAACAAAATTCAATATTACTCTACCCCATTGTACAAAAGAAGTGTAGGTTTGTACAGTACGAGAAGAAATCTGTGGGGAGATTTGTGAAGTTTGTATCAGTTTTGGTGTGATCCTGTAACTCCCTCTGACAACATTCGTATGTTCTTATGTCTAAACCTCCAAACACCAGAATTATTATCCTGCATTCATGCCTCATCTGGAGAATGAGTTGCATTAATGGTTGCCATTTCAATCGCTTGGAATAATACCAGGTGTCCGTGCACAAATCAAAACAGCAGACAACACACACATCAAAGGTTATATCTGTGCAGTGTAAATACAGTCCTGAATCAAACACAAAACCACTTAGACAAAGAACACGCACTTAGAATCAAAATGCTACACATGACTGAGCTATAGGTCTTGTGACAACTTCCCCAAGCTGCCCTAAAAGCAACATACCAGCAGTTCTTCTGTAGCCTCTCTTCCAACGACACTGCAGATATCACCAAAGTTTGCTGCACAGACCTGTCAAACACATATACATAGACACCTTCAATGTGATCAATGTGTCAATGTGATCCTACAGTTGTGTGCACTGGTAATACTGAGCCACAATCACTCACCTTGCGTACATGAAACATGCGGCAGTCGCAGCACATCTCGCAGAAGCGTGGCAGAAACAGACGCTCTGTGATGTCCTTCCCCACCATCGGGGCCATTTTACAAATAATCTGAAGTCAGAACCAATAAAACCTTTCAAACACTCATGGTGCTTGTGTCTGCTGGTTTACAAACAGTGACATCTTCATCATATAAAAACAGAACGGAACGAGAACTGACGATCTTCAGCAAGTCTTACCGCCATGGCCTCAGTTTTAACATCATCATTGCTATTGGGAGCTGTGAGGTCCACCAACACAGGACACACCAGATTCTCCACATCTCCTCGATCTATCAGCTCCTGCTCCAGGAGAACCAGCAGTGCAGCTTGACTGGTCTTACGAACCTTTCAGCAAGAAAGATGGCTAGGATCATGTCCAACACCTCTCAAAAAGACTGAAAATCCTTTGAGGGATCTTACCAGGTTGTTCTGGTCAGCTAGGTATCTCACCACGACAGGTAAGAGGTACTTTGAGAAAGCGAATGGAATAGAAGGTCTGTTCTCCTGACAAAATATTGCAATGTGAGGGATTTGTTCCATAAGCTCAGCTCGAACCGTTGGCTCTGAAAACAAATGCAATGACAGTAAGCAAAACATGAAAGCTCCTAAAGTTTCCTGTGCTTTTTTCCTACATGTTAGCATACAGAACAGCTCTAGAGTTCACACAACTATAGACAGAACAGGAAATACAAACATGGTGCTGTTTCATGTTCTTTCATACCATCTACAGAATACAAACTCTGAAAACAAAGCTGTGCACCTGCATCATCAGCCAGTCTGTGGATCCTTTCCAGCACAGACACACACTCTCTGTCGTCCTCACTGATCGCTCGGAGTGTGTCCAAAATACTGCGAGCCACCATCTGTCTGAAACACAGCACACAAATACACACATGAACATGAGTCTGACTCACATTTCTTGTGTGTGTAAAATTGCCCTCATTGTTCTCCGTTCAGTCTGTTTCACCAGCTCCTACTCCGAAGGACATGATCTTCATTAGAACAGGGTTTCTGTTGCCCTCACCTGTTAAAGACGTTCTCGCTGCTGATGTACTTATCAAGTCTCCCCAGAGGAGTCAACATCTCATCCTGAGACACAAAATCCAGAGCGGAGGGAATAATTATGGCATCAGACTCCGAGCTGTATCCATCCACACCAACTAACAGGAACAGTTGAGATCCAGTGAGCAAAACACAAATCACAATACAACATCAGTCACACCTGCCACCCAGACATGACATCACAGAATCGGCTCACAGCTGCTAAATTACCATTCAAGTTCTGCCTCTGTCTGTCTGCTGTCTAACACACACGGCTCACAAAGCTTTAAGAACAGAGCTGTGATAAGAACTGTGATGAGAACTGCCAGGTTCATCCATCAGTTCACAGTGACACCATCACACTCATGTGACCATCAACATTAAGTTTATTCTTTTAACATCATGACAGTGCATACACGTGCATGCCTGTATATTAAATACAAACAAACAGGACACACAGTTACTCTATAAAGATGTTAGACAACTGTGATGAACCCTAGATGTGTATCAGACACTACATACTAACACACTAATCAAAACATCTGAAACAATCAACTCACAATGAGTTCTGACCTGTTTTATGACTGTATGGAAGAACACCTGAATCATACGCGGTTGTACTCAGGTATGCACCAAAGCAACTGCGGGTTAGTAGCGTTAGTGATTTCTGTAGGTCATATGACCCGATTGTATACATCACGTTTAAACACTGAACGCGTGAGCGCGCGCGCGCACTTTAGACTCACATCCGTCCGCGTCCTCCTGTGTGTCCTGCAGCAAACAGAGATCTGTGGAAACACACAATCACAGCGTGTTATCGCCTGTGTGTTCGGTCTCGTGTGTGTGTGTGTGTGTGTGTAGCGCTGCACACCCGCCATCTTGCGCTGCTCCTACATTTAACCGCTTCTCTGCTGATGACCAACGACACAAAACGACACAAAACGACACAAAACACGCTGCCGAACGGAGCTCGAGCGCCGCGCCCGGGCTCGCGCACGTAAAGTTTCATCACACGCACGCAAACACCGCCTCTGGAGCGCGCGCGCGCGCATTGTGCTCGTGCGCGGCTGCGCAGCTGATGGGATAGCAGCCGAACAAAAGCCGGTAATCTCGACATAAAAACTGTAACGCTGGGCTGCACACGGAAGGACACTATAATAAACTGCGTTTGTGAGAAAACAGCTTATTTTTTACTGAATCGTCAGCCTGTCTGATTTGTTTTAACATGTTTTACATTAAGCAGTACTTAGGTTAGGATCAATGTTCCTTTAAAAGAGAAAGCAGAGAACTGAATGTTACTGGTTAAATCATAGATGTACGTTTACTTGATGTATATTGTGTAAAGAAAATATCGATGTCAGTAACAATACGTACTACATGCACTTAAAAATGCTGTCAAAAATTACTGTCCCAAACATTTCATTACAAAAGTACGTTTTGTTTGTTTTGTTTTTGAGCTATTTCAAATAAGTAAGAACAGAGTAAATCGTAAATTGCATAATCGTTATGTCAAGTAAATTTATACAAGTAGCCATCTACTCTACCTGGGACAACCATCCCTTGGAGATAAAGATTTCTTCATTGTTTATGTTGTTTAAAAAAGGTTTTATAGATGTATTATTTCTTGCTACTTTATAAATGATTATATGAACAATATTGAGGCAGTGTAAACGTACTGCTCCACTGCTCGGGTGCGATCACTCCTCACCAGTAACGGGTTAAATGCAGAGCTCACATTTATTTACGGGTATGGGTTACCGTATCTGACAAAACTTTCACTTAACTTCACTGAATGTATTGTTTTGATCATAAGTTTATGACAGTCCTCTATTTGGTTTTTGTACTTTTTTAATAGTAATTACAGTTGTATTATTGTTTTAACAGTTACTTTTTAAGTTTTAACTGTATATCTTTTATCTGACCCTGTTTCTGCGCGTTTAGTTCTTGTCCATAATGACGTGTAACCTTCTGGTTATCACTCGCCGCGCATGCGCAAAACATTGCCGCGATTCCGGTTCACATGCAGCTCCAGAAGTGATTCGGTTTGATTTCATATTAACACGCAGAAGTTAAACCTGCGTGTGAGCAAGAGCCGCTGCTCGCCCGCTTGACTTACATGCCGTGTGGTGCCGAGGTCGCTGCCGCTTTTGCTTGCTGCGCTTGAGCGCGTTGCGCGGGTGTGTGACCGCGAGTGTGCGCGCGCCCGTATTGACCGGGGCTCTTGAGCAACACGCGACCGTGTCACGTTTAACGGCTGTAATGTCCAAACTGGAGCAGGTTCTGATCCTCGACCCGCCGAGCGATCTCCGCTTCAGAGGTAAATGCGTCTGACGCCTGGGCGTCAATCATAAACATCCAGCCGTGTTGTCGCGGAGGCCTGCGTTAGTTTTCCGTCTGCGTTTTAACGCGAGTCCCGGGGATGCGCAGGCCTCTAGCGGACGTCTGTTTATTTATGGTGTAATATGTTGTCATGCAGCCGCGTTAGTCTTTAAATACGATGTAGTGTGTTCAGTCTCACCGTTAGCAGCAGAGCTAAAGCCAGTGTCCCAATAACACAAACTCATTCATTCATCTAATGTCATTGTCCCTGTTGAACACTGTCAGATACGGACGCTTTAAATGTGTTCATATCTGTTTGAATACAATCTGTTTTGGAAGCTGTATTCTAAATTCCTTGAGTTTAATGTTGACGTGTTTGTTTTTACACAGCGACCTGTCTGACGGCATTACACCGGACCTTCCTTAGACTAGATAACTAACTTAAGTCAAACAATGTAATGATGCATACAAACGTGTGAGTTTTTAAACTGCATAGCTTAATGGGGAGCTTTGGTAACTATACATATCTACACAAAAAAAGGTTTTCCCTGAGTATGAACAACAATTGCTCTTCATCCTATAGTGTTTCAGCCATTGGATTCTTTGTTCCATTAATCACCTGTTTGTGTGTCTGCGCAGGACCGTTCACAGATGTGGTGACCACCAACCTGAAGTTGAGAAACCCATCTGACAGAAGAGTATGTTTCAAAGTGAAGACCACAGCGCCTCGTCGCTACTGCGTGCGGCCCAACAGCGGAGTCATCGATCCGGGAGCTACGGTCACTGTCTCAGGTGAGACCCTGAACATCTCACCGTCTTGATGCTGTTGGAGATTTGTCACTGACCATGTCTTGTGTTTTCTCAGTTATGCTGCAGCCTTTTGATTATGACCCCAATGAAAAGAGCAAACACAAGTTCATGGTTCAGACCATTTTTGCTCCATCCAGTGTGTCAGACTTGGAAGTGATGGTAAGCACTAGATCTTCTGCTTGGGGGCCTGTCCAGCAGGGGGCACTAGAAGCTCACACACACAATAAATACTGCTGTTAGTAATTCTAGTTTGACAGTCTTGTGACAGTACCAAGAGAAAATTTAATACTGACTCTTTTAAAGAGCCCGTGTGGGGCTCCTGTACTCAGGCTAAATGTGGATGAGAAATGGCTACCAAATCTCACCACTTGGGGTCTGCAGGCCAGAAAGTCCATTATCCAGTTGCAGGGATGAGAATGCAGTCCTAAATCAAGCACACATGCAGCTGTGTGCGTGATTGACAGCGGCTTGAGTTCTGCAGCACACATGCAAAACAAATGTTGTGTTTCTCGTTTCCAGTGGAAAGATGCCAAAGCAGATGAACTGATGGACTCTAAACTGCGCTGTGTGTTTGAACTGCCCTCTGAGAATGACAAGATGGTAAAGCTTAAGTTTCACTCACACAAGTATGAAATTTGTAACATTATTTCATTAGATTTTACCGATGCTCTCTGCTGTGATTGGTCGTTTGAAGCAGCTGGACAGACATGGTTAAGGAAGTGTCACTGCAGAACAGACATGTATTATGACTCTGTGAGAACATGAGTGATGTCAGTGCTGCAGTGTTATTCACATTCAGATATTTAAACATTTATCTGTTGTGTACATTAACAGTCTTTTCCATTTAACTGTGCTATTAGCAGTGTAACAATAACATCAAACTGAGATTGGAGGAGAGTCTGATAACTATATATATATGTGTGTATGTGTTTAATAGAAAATGACTGACATTACAGACAATGAGCACGCTGTGTTAGACTGACTGCTGGTTCTCATAGCAACATCAGATCATCGTACCGATTCCTACCTACATCTGTATCTTCTGTGCTGATGCTGAGCAGCAGATGGTCTCAGTTTGTCTCTGCCTGCAGAACGAGCTGGAATCCACTAAAGCTGCGGCCGCTCTGAACACGTTGAGAATGGACAGCACGTCAGGGGCCAAAGCCAGCAGCCTGTCGATGGATGATACCGAGAAAAGAAAACTGATGGAAGAGTGCAAGAGACTGCAGACGGAAGTGGGGAAACTGTCGGACGAGAACCGCCAACTCAAGGTGTGAGAACACAAGCATGTGCACTGAGGCAGAACAAAGAACTGTAAACAAAATGTCCTTAACCAGAAAGTTGAAAAAATCCATTATTCACTCATCCTCATGTCATTTCAAACCTGTGATGTTTTGAGAAATGTTTGGTGTTTTTGTGCCAGTACAACGCAAGTCAAAGCATACCACTTAATTGGTACCAACATATTTCAGAATGTCTATTTTCAGAATGTCATATTTCAGATTGTCAAAGTAAAACAAGTCATATAGGTTTGGAATACTTCAGGTGAATTTCATTTTTGGGTGAAGTATTCTTTTAAAATTAAACAGTGTTTAATTTAATTTAAAATTCATTAACATGTACAGGACTTAACATTTTGTGAAATGATTCACATGACAAGCTGCAGCAGAGTTTGATTAAGGTAAACTAACACTGAGACAAATTCTGTAATTGTTTTCTAAAGTCCATGATGAGAACAAACGTGAAAACTAATGTGTGTTGAGAAGCACTGATGTCATGTTTTAAACCGTGTCAGAGAAGAACAGTTTCAGGTCAATAACTCACTGAATTACCTGTGTGTATCACTGTCAGGATGAAGGGCTGAGGATGAGGAAGGCGAATCAGTTTGACAGTTCTGTCTCAAAGTCTTCAGGGATGCTGAGCAAAGACCCCGCCTCTAAATCCCTCCCGTCACTGCTGGTCGTCATTGCTGCCATCTTCATCGGATTCTTCCTGGGAAAGTTTGTGTTGTAGGGATAGACGGTTGATTGACGTGTTCTTGTCGATGACCGTTGCATTAGTGCTGACGTGCTCCGAAGCAACGGAAATGCATACGTCTGTGTACAAGATCATTCAAAGAGGCCTTGCCTTTCTCACACGGTTAGTACACAAACAAACACACACACAGAAATGAGAGCATGGTTGTGTTCTCCTCTTGTTACGCTTTCTGTGGTTTTGGGGGGGGGGGGGGTTGCTCAGGGGTCGGGCATGAGAAACTGGCCATTTCACTTGTCAATGCATCTTTAGCAGCCCAGCACAGGGCCGTGTGTAGACCTTGACCTCTGAATAAATAACAGATGTGTTTCGTTTCTGTGGCTTTATTACAGTTTAATGGAATGTTTTAAGTGTTATGTACATGTTCTTTTGGTTCTTTTGGCAAAAATAGAAAACGCAAATTCATAATAAACATACCAACCAATCGTCTTTGCTACTTGTTGCTGAACGCAGACACGTTGAATTCCATATTGAGTTTCCTGGGAAAAATGTGCCTCCTGTCTCCATGTTTCTCCTTATGAACAGACGACACAGATATACTGACACAGAATCTGATTTCATTTAGTTTTCTTTATGCAAATGATATAATTGTGAGGTAATTTGACTGAATAAAGAACTACATTTACAGTCCTGTTCTGTGGTATTTAACTTTGCTTCAATAAAAAAAACTAACACCCATGAATTGACTGTTTGTGCGTTTTATAGGAATCAATGTATTAATTTCTCTGCTGTGTGAGAATCGCCTTACGGTTTTCGCTATTAAACCTAGTGGAAGCCTTTTCCTTGTAGATGTACCATCTAGTTGGAAACTTGCAGTTGTCAATGCATTTAAGACTATTCTGAACACTAATCTATGTATTTGCTCATAGACATTTTTGTTAAACAAAACGTTAAGGATTGCAGCTTAAAAAATAATTGAACATGTTGGAATGAAAACAAAATGATTAATGAATTATATTGGTGTGCATGCATCACCTGTCATAACCACCCCAGTTATCTGGACTGCCTTGTTAAATTACAGGTCATTTGTCATTTAAAAAAATCACAGAATATTGTCAAACTGTTGTTTAGGATGCACAGACTTGACAGAACATGTCGGGCTACAAAGTCTTCATCCATTTGGCTACATGAAAATGATTGATAAAACCGACAACCTGATGTAAAATGAACCTCTAAGAGTTTCTGTACTGCATCTATTGCGGAGCCTGAAATGCTGGTCTCCTGTCCTCAAACGTGGCTCCCCCTCCAGGCCAGCAATGATCGGGGGGCTGGAAGGACGTGGCACGTCTGTGGGGTCGATCGGGACTGGAGCCATTGGTCGGCCTCTGGCCGTTGTACAGGAGACTGTGTCCATCAGAGTCCTGACCCATACTGAAGAGCTCGTACTCGGTGTGGGGGAGGTGGATGCCCAGAGCAGCACAACCAGCAGTTGACGTCACATCCTGCGGGACCGCCTGCTTCCACGAGCCTCTCGCTCCACATTCACACCTGCTGAAGACGTTCAGGAGAGACGTGGCAGCTGCATCCATTGGTGTGACCTTCATGTGTGTCACTATGAGAGTCAGAGATCATTTAGTCAACAAAAGATCTGTGCTGAGAACAGTGCCTCACAGGCCTCAATAGGACTGGGTTACTGTTAAATGTAATCTTAGTTTAAACTGGGTTATGTCACCCAGGCATTAATGTATAAAAAGCATTGATTTGATCGACACATTTTAATGTTGTTATAAATTTGACTTTTTAGTTAAAAAAAGTGACGCATAATCAGTCAGGAAATCTTTGCAGATGTTTGGTCTATGCAGACCTCATTATAAAAAAATTAAAAGCCTTCCAGTAAGACAGGAGTTGAAGATGTGTCAGTGGTGTACCTGTAAAGGTGAACTCTACAGCACCCATGACAGTGGGTGAAGGGCCTCCTCGGCTGTAGTGTCCTCTGGCCATGATGCTGAAGGTCGGGTGTCTGCAAACGGGGTCAGAGAAATGGTCATACTGTCCTTCCCAAGTGTGGCTGTCCTTGTAGAACGTCATATATCAGGTGAGGAAGAGGACGCCAGGGCGCACTTCACATCGTGTGCTCACCCAGTTTCCATGGAGACGTACCTGGCGGTTCCTCTGGGATGGCAAGACTGGAGGATGATGAAAATCTGCAGAAGCAATAATTTGACAAATTCCACAGTAACGGTCGTCAGTCTGAAAGAGAAAACATACATTTTTAAAGTCAATTCAAAGCATACATTACTTGCTAAATACAATCCCGATTTTATTGTGTACAGTTATATGGTCTGTCTTAAAGATCTATATAATCCTTCATGGAGTCATTTTTCTTGTTTGTTCAGATTAAATCAAAAGCAGAATATTTTCAAAACCTCCAGAGAAGTTTTGAGTGGTTGAATTTTTTAATCCTTTACCATAAAAAAAAGTGAGTTATTAAATTAAAGTTACAACAGGCTTATTCTGGGCCTTAAACCTGCCTCACAAATCCTTGAAATTGTTCCCACATCAGGTTTCATAACAACTGCAGAGTTTGTCTTCAGATGATAAATGCGTTTCTCGGTGTGCTATGATTTAACCTCAATCAGACCTCACGGGAACGCGCGCGCGTTCATACAGGAGCATCACACAGAAGCGTTTGGCTAAGTTGCCTTTGCTTACTGGAGTCCGTCTACCTAGAACTAGAATTCATCAACATCGCATTACATGTTTCTCATCCGCTTTAGCTTTCATTTCACATGGAAGAAGTGAATGGCATGTTGCTGAGGAACCGGGCCGCTTTGCAAACACTGAGCCGCCCTGAAATAACATCCTTAGTGCCGGAGTGACATTAGTGACAAAAGCAAATAACGGGAATCTCGTCGTCCATCCCGAACTAATGTCACATCCCGAATGAAAGACATTATTATGCACTGCATTGAACGCGGCACGTCATTCATTCATCTTCTCGACACAACTTTCATCAGTTTCATTTTACGTTCACTGCCGTCTCCTGTAAAATGTTCTTCATCACCTATAATGTATCTTTTGCTCGATCACACGCACGTTCAGACACAACTACCCAATATTACATCAGAGGATACTAACATTACGTTTTGAAGGTCACTGCACGCAGAAATTAAACTTCCAATTACAAAACTTGTAATAAACTTGTCTTATAAATCTAGTGTCAATTTTAGTGATTCAAACCCACCTCATCAAAATGATCAAACGTGTGCTGATATTGAGACATATCCCACATCTAGCTCCGTTTTATTCTGTCCTGCTCCTCACTCTGCTCTTTTCATTTTTCTATCTCTTTCTTGATATTAATGCACATTCATTCACACGACATTCAGATGAAGTGCATCAATATGGACAGAGCAGAGGAGCAGAGGAGCAGAGGAGCTCTGACCTCGGCACTCTGCAGGGGGTTCTGGTATCCAGAGGGCCGGTGGTCTCCTCCGAGCGCGCTCAGTGTGAACATCTCCCAGGAACGGCTCCTCCACCTGTCTGCTGGGGTCGCCCCACAACTCGTACGTCACGCCAGGTCGCAGGTTTCCAGGTGAAGCTGCATGTCGGACGCCACCTGCGGCCCACGACAAAGCAGCTGAATGCAGTTTAGGTGGTATTCACACGTAGTTCCCCCTCGGGTAACCCATGAGGCCTGCAGCGGATGGACCCTGCCCTGGATCAGGAGGGTGTAGGAACTCTGGGCCAGGTCTCACCTCACAGCTGCAATGACAACAATAACATCAGAAAAGTACTGTGGCAGTACTTTGGGGCAGTGATGACATCAGATGGTAATACTCTGCTACTGAATAATGCATTCATGCACCATCGTATTTATATGATATGGCAAATACTTTGAATGGTAGATTTCCAGTGTTACGTTATAATGGCGTCAACTATTATTTTGCTATACTTTTTAATAGTGTTTTGATGATTAATAGTGTTTAAATGATTAGGTGTTACACTTAATGATTAAGTGTAATAACAGAATGATGAAAATCAGTCAGTCTTGCAATTTCCTGGAGAAGTTTTACCTGTGGGACACCCAGTGGCCTGAGATGTTGGGTGGCATGTGGACAGTCCTTGAGTCTGGAGTCACACTGACCAGAATCTTTTTCCATCAGTACATTCACGGTCCAACCTGTTCACACGCGCTGCATTTCATTATTATATCAACAATGTACCGCTTGTGCTCTTTAGGGAGATTCATAATGCAGAACTGTGTGCCATTCATTTCTCATGCAACGATTGTGAGAAATGCCTCCTGAACACAAACAACGGCTTTAACATGCAACACGCATTTCAATCATAATGTTAATGCAATACGAGTTACTCACCAGGAAAAGAAATGACACGGAAATGTAAAAATAGCATCTTCTGACAAAGGGAGACACAAAGTTAGCAGACATAGAAGGTGAGAATAATCAATACGTTAAAGTTTCGCTCAGGCCCGCTATTTTTTCGCTTTTTGTTTTAGTTCAGAAGGACTAATGATCAGAAACTGCGACGCGCTTCATGTCTGATTTCAATCTGATGAGTCTCTACAGCGGCGCTCTGTCGCTTCACTGATGCCCGGCTCATGTGAACCGGTTCCTGTGTTTGCAAACAGGCTTGTGAATCATGTGGATTCAAATTCAATGCGTTTTATTGTGGTATATGCAATGAAAGAGTCGGCTAAGGGTCATAGCTCACATAATTAACACTTGTTTATGACGAGTGTCATTTTCACTTCATTCCTGAATAAAAGCTGCAAAGAAAAAGAAAGTGACGTGATTCACACCTTAAAAACAGACTTGCAAATCGCATCATCTAGGATCTGAACCAACAATCTTGTGATAACCAAGCCCAGATGCATCACATAACAATAGCTGCCACAGCAAACTTTCCCAAACATTTTTGATATGCCAGGGTTTCCAAGGTACAGTCACAATTTATCTTCACACATGGCTAAACCATTGCAGCAACCTGAACCACCAACAGATCATTATGATACATGGTGTGAGATTTAGCAGTTTACTCTGAAAAAAAATCACTTTTTATCAGGGCTTAACTTCAAAAATTCATCTTAACCTTGTTCTGAAAATCAGTCTGGCAACAACTGGACAATATTTGCAATGCGAATAAATGAAGCACTTTGCTGCAGCATTTACGCACACATTAACATTTTAATAATGCTAGTTAAGACTTAAACCAGAGCTCAAGTTACACTGGTGAATTCAGCAGGACCTCAAATCTGCATTATTATTCTGAACCCTTCACCAGCAGTGAGATCCTCTCAAAGTCGAAGACTAATCCTGCTGAACCTCACTGCGGTGTCTGATCTGATCTCTGATCAGTACGCTCTCCTACAAACGTCACACACACACTGTGACGGGTGGATGGTGATAAACACACAGCTGATCTTCGCATGTGTTCAGTTCTGCCACTGTTAACATTCAGAGCAACACAGTGACCAAATGAAAAATCAATCTGGTCAAATATTGAAGCTCAGATCCTGCACTATTTTGTTACGTGTTTAGATTTAAACGTTTAAAGCTACTGTTTAAAGTGATTTTTAACTGCTAGTCATATTAATGTCAGGACCTTAAACCAGGTGAAAAAGAAGCCAGACGCATGTGCAATGTGATTTTACTACACCTGTTACATTTTACACAACAGAAAAACTGAAAACAAAACACCATCAATAAAGATACAGTTGAACCACAGGCTGTGTGAAGGAAACAGAAGATGCGTTCTATCAGAACTGGAAGTTTTCATCAGTCATGTGAATGGCCCAGGCAAACTTCTCCCTCTGAGTTTTGTTGTAGATCTTCTCAATAGGCACCTGATGTTTTTTACACCTACCAAACAACATTTATCTGATTAGAGCCTGACGTGACCTGATCTACTGCCTGAAGACTAAACCAATCCTAAGGTTTAGTCCCGGTATCTAGATATTACAGCTATTATTAAAATAAAAGTAGTAAAATAAAGACCTACTTAAAGATTAAACACAGATTATCATGAGCTATAATTACAGTCATTGTTCTGTACCGATGACATCACAGGCAATGTTACTACACAACCTGATCACAAACACACACATGCTTAAAGCCTGATTACCATCATACGGTTTACAAGCAGCAGGGTGTATGTACACATGTTCTTTCTCTGTTACCAGGCAACAGTGATGCGAGGATCCAGGTAGTTGAGTTTGGACGTGCCCAAAGCGATCACCTTGTTCTCCTCACGATCAGTTTCCTGCAACTGAAGTTTCTTTAACTGCTCAGATAATCTCTGAACCCTCCTCTTCCTCCTCTCCACCAGCCTGTGAGATAGATACAGTGCAGTGTTTGTCATCTTTATATTTTTAATGTATTGTACCCCAATGGATAAAACTGATTTCTTGTGGAATATCTCTGTTAGAAAGATCATTTTATGTTGACTTACAAGACAAATTTAACAGCTTATTATATACAAATGTTTGTGAAGTTATGATTTGGGCATAAACAGTTTTTCATGAACCTTCAGTTAGTCCGTTTTCTCTGGCAGACCCTAAGATCAGCATCAGAATGTCTTACTTGCTGCTTTTGTCTGACGGAGCATCTTTATGCTGCACTTCCTTCAGCTCCCTCTGCGCCGCTTCAATTTCTTCTTTTTTTTTTACGATCTGTAAACAGACAGAAGCGAATGAGTCCAAGATCTCAACACACAGCTGACCCGCAGCAACACACACACACACACACACACACACACACACACACACACTTATTTACCTTTTAGATGCTTTTATCCTGAGTGACTTACAGTACATTCAAGATACACATTAGAAACGTGTGTGTGTTCACACACGTGTGCATGTTGACACGTGTGGGTGTGCGTTTCTTCTGTTTTGATTCTTCAAGTAAATGAAAGTGCATTAAGGTCTCGGTGACCTCCAGCGTGCTGATGTTGCTTTAGTGGTGTGTGTCCTGTGGGCATCATTCAGCCGTTTCTTCCATCAGAATGTTTTCTGAAGGACCTATAAAGCTTCTGCTGTCACCTGAAGGCCCTGAGAAATCACAGCCTCTCTCTCTTTCTCTCTTCACAGATACAAACCCACCTGAAATCCAGTAACTTACAACACTTAATGTCAACGGCAGAGATGAGGGTGTCAGCTAAACTGTTCAGTTAACACCACAACTAACCTCAACACTGGCCAGCAGTTCACAAATATTCACTGTAAATACTTGTTAGTTGGTTTGATTCCCAGGGAACACACATGCTGATCAAATATATTGCCTGAATGCACTGTACGTTACTTTGGTTGAAGCGTCTACCAAATGTGTTTGTATTAATGTTTCTATATAGATTACAAATGCACTGTCATTTTTTAGAAGTTCACTGACACATAGTCTTTAAACACACAAAGTCTCGATAAAGGTCATGTGATGATGATAACAGAAAAAACACCTTTTCCTGCAGCAGTTGCATTGATTTCTCAAAGGTTTTGGGTGCTGCCCTCTGGTGGTTACACAATATGGCAACAGCTCTGTTCGCTCTGTTGTAAGACAGGATTTTCTCCTCCAGCGTCATGTTCTCTGAAACAAACCAAACCCTGAGCGAGTGCCTGTGAATGCAGAAATTTCTGTTGATTCTGTGGTTCAAAGGTCGGAGGTCAGGGCAGACCTGTAGTGAGTTTCTTCAGCTGATCCTGCAGTGTGGTAGAGGCGTTGAAGGTTCGAAACACTTTGGCTGTCAGCCCTGGCATGGATTCATTTAGGGTTTTGTTGAGGTAGACGGTCTAAACACAACAGAAGAGTTCAAAAGCAGCTCTGAATTCTGCAGATTTGATTTGTTTGTGTTTAAAATACTGAAGAACATAAACTTGTCATTACTACTGTTTAAATCAACAAATGGTGCTGTATCTAAATACTTACTGTTATTCTGTCAAATAAGTCATCTTCTGGGTCTTTATGTTTCATGAAAAGCTTTACGTTCTTGAAAACCTGTAAACAAACAACTTCCTCTCACAAACAATCAGAAAGTTAAAACACACACAAACACTGATGGCAGGGCAGGATATTTTTTATCTAGACAGAATCTGAGACAATGCTTTGCTGCTCTGAAATATTCAGACCACCTTCACTGTTTTCAGTTACGCTGCAGCCAGATACTGTAATTTTTCAACTCATTTTTCCTCATGAATCTACACTCAGAAGTGAAGGGGGTCTGAGGATGTTATGAATGTACTGTGTGCGTTTATGTATTGAGGGAGGTGTGGCTCTAAAAGGAGGTGAGATCTTATACTACCACAGGTAGCTGCTGTCTACCCCACCTGTCACTGTGCTCAGGTATGAAGGACCTTTTTAAATGGAAGATATGGACAGTGAAGGAACAGGGACCTGAAATTGTAAACTGTTGTGTTTGACCTTTGCTATGCTGATCAGTCACCTGCTTCTCTACTGGAACTTTGTTGTAGTATCTGATGGAGTCTTTGCCCAGAAAATCAAACTCCACCACAAACTCCTGGCCGTCCAGCTGTCTGTGGAGTGTGATGTGCTCCACTCGCAGAGAACAGCAGCCCACTGTATCAGCAGATTCATCATCCTTCTCGTTTCCTGCTCGCAGGGCCAGCTGCACGCACATACACGAGCACACACACACACGCACGAGCACACACACACACGCACGAGCACACACGCACAAGCACACACGCACACGCACGAGCACACACGCACGAGCACACACACACACGCACGAGCACACACACACGCACGAGCACACACACACGCACGAGCACACACACACGCACGAGCACACACACACACACACACACACACACACGCACGAGCACACACACACGCACACACGACACAATAACACTTATAATTCTTTTAGCTACAAAAATGACAGTATACTACAGTAACTGTGCTGGTGTCATGAGAACAATCACATAACTGACTCCATTACAGACACAAACAAAGATCTCAAACCCTCAACAGAAGGTGACTGGGGAAAAAAAACACAAGCAGATGTGGACCCTTGAGAACATGAGAAAATAAGGAGTTTAAGCTTAATTATTTTAACATTAGGAGCAACTTCATTTACACTGTAGGCAGCCAAACAAACTTCTGTTCTTTACGTTAGCAGCTGAATCCGTCTACATGAGACTGAAGCGTCTGTTGACCTTATCAATGAAGTATAGTGCGACTCCTCTCTGTCTGGTTTTCATCTCTCTGGAGGTCCAGGCACGCCTGTAATCCTTCCTGATGGAGTTTACACTCATCTTCAGCTGACGAGCCGTTTCATACTTCTGCCAGTCCTTCTCCCCCTAGACACAAATGAAACCTCCATGCATCACTGTGTGAAAGTGACATTACCCAGAACCGAAATGTGACCTCTGCATTTAACCCATCCTTTGTAAGAAGTGAACACACACTGCAAGACGTTAACACACACACACACCCCCGGAGCAGTGGGCAGCTATCACTGCAGCACCAGGGAAGCAATCAGGGGTTTAGTTGCCTCACTCAAGGCCACTTCAGTTTCTACCTGCTGGCACTGGAATCGAACCAGCAACCTGCCCCTAAAGTGTCTGGTGTTGTCTGAGACACGCGTGTATCTGTCTGGGTCTCACCTTAAGTTTGGAACTGGGGTTCAGCATAATGTATTTGGGGCGCCCATGAATGTTCTCCACCCAAGACGCCAACCACGTGACTGTGTTGTCATGCTGAACGCGTTTCCACTTGTGGCCTTTAGGGGGCTCTGGGATCTTTGAATCTCTGAGGTGACAAAATCATGTGAGGACATACTCTAATAAATGCTGTACAAATCATAGAGAATTCTGACAGCCATCAGCTGGGTTTCAGATGATAAATATTGCTACAGTAAACAACTTATTTAGTGTTACATTTCACAGATTCCTCATTCTACAGCAGAACATCATGTAAGGCCACAAGAAGGTACCTTACATGTTGGTTGTTCTGCTGAGTGACTCACTTGCTGCAGTTTATGACCACATCCTCAGGGTGGATGCGTTTCTTCAGTTTGCCCATCTTTGGGTGTTCTCCTCGCCCACGGAACAGACCCGGAGGCTCCAGCTTAAAGTTTCCGATTTTTTCACAGTGTCCGTCCAGCAAGCAGTAGCCATACTCCTCCACCAGCTGACTGGCCTCGTCTTTCAAGACCTGAGGTAAACAGATCTTTATTCCAGTGAACTGAACAGAAATTTAACAGAGAAATCACATACATTTATATTTATTCCTTTGGCAGACACTTTTATGCAAAGCGAAAATTCAAGGGATACACTTTACCAGTACTTGCTCTACCAGTTGAGCTACAGGAACACAATATTACCTTTAATAAGCGATTCTTATTGAAAGTAAAGCTCACCTGCTTCTCCCCTTTAGTCATGTTCTTCCGCTCTTCCGACTTTTCCACAAAGTATTTGTGGATTTCACCAAATTCACACTTGGAGAGTGTCTTTATCAGCTTCCTCTCCTCTTTTGTCATCACCTACAGACAATCAGGCCAAAGCAGAAATGAGCACTGTTAAATCTTTAGAGACAAGTCTGCATAGTTGATTATTGACTTTTAAAGATTTTAAAGATAATTCTACAGATCCTTTCCTCAGGAACCGATACAGAGAAAAACCCTCCTGTCACATCCATCAAGTTCTGCTTTTGTAACATTCATCAATCTGACCTTTCTGTGTGCACTGTAATAGTTTTGTGTAATAAAAGATTAGAAACGTAAGACTATAAACCACTAGCTGATGAGTATCTCTCAAGGACAGTTGCTTAGTGCTTGTATACATCACTACTGAAGGACAAGACTGCATCTCCCATGACTCGCCTCCCTCCAGTCAGTGAAGAAGTTATTCTGGAAAACCTCTTTACTGGTGTACTCATGGTCCAGCATCTTCCCGTAGAATGTTGCTACTTCTTCTGCAGCCAGACTGAGTTTCACAGACTTCCCTGGACACACACGGGAGCTGTTACTTGAACACGCAGCCACGCGAGCTGTCGACTACAAACTTTTCTTACCATCATAGTAGAAGGACACGTTATTAGGCAGCTGCTCGTATTCTGGAGGAAAGTAAGGCCCTTTGTGTTCGAGACTGGTCCATTTCTGACTGTCTGCAGATTTCCCCTCTTCCCACCTGAGCATTGACATCAAAGATCACATACAACAGCAATAGGATGCATGTACAATAACTCAGTTATCAGTTATGAAGCGTTTATGCGGCTTCATAAATATGTATGTTGAAGATCGTCTAATAAGAGACTGGGGCATAATACCATGAATATTATGTGAAAAGTGACTTTTAAACTCCTTAACCTTCATGTGCAAGTACATTTAAGAAAATGAATCTAGTGTAACTGAGTGCAGCATTGAGTTTTGAAACATTTCCTTTTATTACACTAACCTTGAGTTCGACAGTGTTTCACTATCGGGTCGAGCATAATGTCTTTTAAAGAGAATGAGTAAAACATCTTTATAATGTTTCTCTGAAATATAAATCGATCGTAAGGTAGAGAACAAACATCTTTTCATTCCCACACACACAGGCAGCGCTAAACACGTTTCAGTCCTGCGCATGCGCAGTCACGCCAGTCACGCTGTATTAGCCTCGAGCTGCAACAACTGCCGCGATCTGCAGTTCCGTCAAAAGCCAAAACAAGGACAATGAACACGACAACTAAAGCTGAAGTGAAACACTATTAGTATAACGGCACTGGCTTGTGTTTCTACAGATATTGTTTACATTGTATGATAGATTCAAGAACTGAAGGAGCGTTTTAAATGGATCATATACTTATTAGCTGAGGCTTCGACTAATGACCAAAGTAAACGTTCAGAAGTACCAGAAGAAAAACAGTCTGATCTCATACCACTTCCATTTCTCAGACTCTTTGTCTTTCTCTTCCTTCACCTTCTCTTCTTTCTTCACATTATTTGTCTTAAACTTCTTTTTCTCTTTTTTCTCATCTTCAGGACGTTCATTCTTTCTTTTCTTCCCTTCACCTTTAACCTTCTTTATCTTGATAGGTGGAGTGACCTGCCGGTCGGCCACAGGCTCACCATCAGTCTTCAGTGCCGTCACAGACTCGCACCCTTGATCTTCTCCTGCCTTCATCAGCACATTACAAACACATCACGGCAGGAGTTACTTCGTTGTTAAAGCGTTCAGTGGTCCAGAGTAACTGATGGTGATATTTATTGTGCATTAATATTACTGACCTGATATGAATCTGGACTGCTTTCATGTGTGAGTTTACTGTCCAGGTTGCAGAGGTTCAGATCTTCAGTTTTGTCCTTCTGCTCTTTTTGGTTGTGACGTTCTTTGCTGCTCTTTGATCGAGGCTAAGAATTAAATCACACATGAAGCGTTAACTGCAGATTCATCAACGCTTGTACATGCAGTCAACAGAAACAAACAATAAAATACAAACCTTCTGTTTGCTGATGTTCTCAGATAAAGGTGACTGGTTGTGTCCATCCTTCTGTTCTGAAGGTCTGATTATATTATACAAACGTTACACAAGCAAAGCTTGAATACAGTAAACAGTATTTAATGCCCTTTGTATTAATCAACGCATCTGACACTTGCCTTTCAACAGGATCGACTGCACCATTCTGCAGAGCAAACATATGGATGCAATGTCACAAGTGTAAAACCTGTCATATTTTAACTAAATCATACCAAATTCTCATCACTGTCTCTTGATTCATGTTTGACTTGACTGCAGAAACAGAAGAACATGCTACTGTTAACAGAGATAGAACATAAATGAATAAATACATGGAGCTGAAGAGCATTCCACACACCTGATGTCTACAGACACATGCGGAGATGATGTGGGATCCGAGGACTTGATCTGCTTAAAACACAAACCTCAGACTGAACATTTCTAAGCTACCCAAACTTTAGCACCATCTTCACCTTTGAGCTGGACTGGTGTTTGCCGTTCAGCTCTTTAGATGACCTGGATCTCTTCTCTCTGACAGAAGATGTGTTGTAATGAAAATCATTCCCACATCAGAAATGCTTGAGGATCCATCATTATGTTTCTCACCTTTTGATGTGTTTTTTTGAGCTCTTTTCATGTTCGTTTTTCTCCAGCTTCATCCTGCAAGTTTTTCAGCATATCTAAAGAAACTTAATCGCTAGACAGAATCTCAGCAAATAAACATCCAAACACAAACTAAGAAGTTACTCAGCACATCATTTTCACATTGCTCAATACAAGAATGAGCTTCTGTAGAGTTTCATACAATAGCTGTAGAGCAGTTAAAATCACATTACATTTCATTACCTACGTAAAACCACCACGTTTCAATATTTCATTGTTTTACAGAAAACACTACATTAACTATTTATCTGCACTGTAACCTAGAATTCAATGCAAACTTACCTTGTTTGTCTTTGAGCTCCGAGGATCTCTCGCTGAACGAGGATGGAGTCTCTTGCCACTTCACACCTGAAAGTTTTTAAGTTCCTCATCTAATCAAATGCGCAAAATCAGCTACAGCGCCACCTACAGGATTAAACCTCACCTGCACAGTCATAAGACATCATGTTTCATTTTAACATTTACTGGAACCTGAGAACGAATTGAAATAAAACTTGTTTTTATAAATGCATGACACAGATTGTAAAAACAGGTTTTATATTATGACAAACACATGTTCTATAATGATTTCCCTAACGCTGACATGGGAAGAGTGGGAACAAAAATAACAAACCAGAAAATAACAAACATTGAAATAATTGAATGTTTTATTACCACAAAATACCACAAAGTGTAAATCCTCACATCTTTCTGCAGCAAACCAATAAAATGATTTAACAAACATTTACTTACCCAAATACTGTTCATCATCAGCATTGAAAATCATCAATAATACTGACGCAGAACATCTGCTGTATGTGTTTTGGACATGTGCAAGGCACTGCACTGTCCATCCACACAAAACTCTCAAACACATTTAGTATGAACTGTGCAGTAAGAGAAAAATTCACCATTTACATTTTAAAAAGAAAATTCATCAGTGTAAATAAAATTTTGTGTAAAATTGAGAAAAGAAGAAAAAGTTCTGAAACTGAAACCGTTCCAAACATGTGACCAAAAGACCCATCAAACTGATAAAACCACCAGCTTATCAAATGAAATGACTAGGAAAGGATTGTTTTATGTTAAGAACATGCTATAGACTCCAGCTGTTGTTCAGCCTCTGCCGCCATGGCTGCAGCCTGCAGCTGCTCGGTTTCGCTCTGCAGGCCGCCTGCATTCAACTGTTTGCGTTCGCTATGCATGTTGTTCTCGTGTCTCTTCAGGTCTGATGCCTTGGCGAAGGCTTTAGTGCATGAACCACACACAAATGGTTTTTCTCCTCTGTGCCGTCGTTCGTGGTCCTTCAGGTGTGACTTATGCTTGAAGGCCTTTTCACACATCTGGCAGCCGAAGGGTCGCTCGTTGCTGTGCACACGCTCGTGTTTCTTCAGGTCGGGCGCACGGATGAAGGATTTCCCACAATCTTCACAGCGATACGGTTTGAAGCCCGTGTGAATCTTTACGTGCTCTTTCAAATGAGCCTGTGTAGTGAAGGCTTTGGTGCAGATCTCGCAAACGAAGGGTCTGTCGGCCGAATGCAGCTTCTCATGTTTTCTCAGGCGGTTCTCATCTATAAAGGTTTTTCCGCACACCTGGCAGGCAAGCTGATCTCTGTGGCCATACAGCAGATATTCAAACTTCATGTCAGCTGCCGCTGTGGTCCAGCCTGGAGGTTGCTCGTCCTTCACATCGCCCATGCTGTCGGCGAACGACAGCGTCTGTGCGTGAGCGGCCAGTTCCTTGGGTTCTGTGTCCATGGCTTCCACCTCCTGGTCATAGCAGGTGACTTTATGAACCTCCTCCTGTGCGAGCTCCTTCAGGATGGCCTCCTGCACTCTCAGGGCGTTGTTGGGCGACTTATCCAGGTCGTGATTGCCTTGAGGTTCCTCCACAATATCGTCTGACGGTGTTTCATCTTGGTCTCCGAGCACCTGAACGTCAGTGTCTGGATTTAACGAGGGATCTTCAGTCTGAAGCCCCATTTTCTCCATGTCATAAGGAAACTTGGCATTTCGGGGCTCATTTTTCTCATCGGGGGACATGTCCCGTTTCTGAGAGCAGAGTTTATCTAAAAAACGGATTCCCAGTATTTGTCCTGATGACATCATCAGATTCACGTCCTTCTTCTTCACTGAAATCTTTGCAGTGTACATGTAGTTGAGCACTTCTTCAAATATGTCTGAGCGGATGAAGTCGATCTCAATAACGGACGAGCTGTCTACCTCGTGCTTTTTGAAGAGTTTTTTGAAGTAGTTGCTGCAGGCGGCTAACACACACCGATGAGCTCTGAATTTCACATCCTCCACGACGACAGCGATGTCACAGTGTTCGCCCTCCAACCTTTGCTCGTTCAGTAGCTTCAGAAAGATGGCTCTGTGCTCATCGTCCACATACTTCAC
>JBAJNP010004864.1:0-31454 GCA_036877545.1 Yasuhikotakia modesta | reverse complement strand
CAGATACCTGCTCTTTTCTCCGCTGCCAGCGTCCGCACGGACTCTCCTCCACGATCTCGCTCTCGTCCTCGCTCTCCTCCTCCTTTTCCCCGGATCCTGATGTCCTCTCCTGAACTGACATAGTCATTATATTTCTCGGTATCTCACACAAACAACGCGCGACCGCCGCGAGGGAAACGCGTCGGGACGCGCCGGAGAATGACGCGCTGGTTTGGGAACGTCCACGCGCAGTGACTCAGTGTCCAGCGCGCCGCTTCACGCGGTCATGCTGCCCCATATCTTCCCAAATGAACCTCATGCTGCGAGGAATGAGCGATGCTGCAGGGAGGAAAAGGGCTGATCAATGTTTTCTTCCAATGAACCTGAAACGACGCGGCAGGTTATTGTGGATATAACATGTGTCACATGCGCAACGACGCAGGACGCGCGGCGGAGATGTTATAAATCCAGCGTTTCCCTCGTTCAACTGTTGGCTCACATGTTACCGTAACACCCGTAAAACAAGAGCACAGATCATAGTTTCTGCTGGTGATGTTACTCTTATTCTCTTTAGCGCCACTGACTGCTTTGCGTTGATCCTTACAGCTGAATTTGCGCAAATTTGCGCATGTATTCAAATGTGACGCTTTGATGAAAAGATGATTCCGTTCTGCTTTGTGAATAAATGTCTTCATCTCTTGCCTACAAACGTTCATAATAAACAGGGATTCAATTTTCAGAATCAAAATATAACTTATGAGTTTCTCATTTCTCGTTATTTTCTTCTGTAAATCTTGCGTCTCAGGAGTCGGTTCTCAACTCTTTCCTTAGTTGTTAGTCAAACTTGTTAACAAGTTAGTCCAAATAGCTGTTAACTTAGTCCCAGGCCTTAGTCCTGCGGTTCTGAGCAACCAGTGACAGTCTGACACCAGTTAACCTGTTAACCTTATGATACGTTTATAATATTCATGTCATTTTTACTTAATGAAAGCAAGACGTCCTGTTTTCCTGTCTGTTATAATGCTGTTTTAGTTCGTGTTCACAGTATTTAAACTAAGACTTCACTTGTGTTGGTCCAGTTTCTAAACATCCCGGTCACACGATGCCCCCGCAGACCCAAAACTCAACATGGTGCCACAAAACAGAATCTACGGTTACAAAAGACCCTCAGTTCAGCCAAGGGCCAAACAAATGCCCCCCTAAAACTGCACCTGTTACACTTCGCAGAAGATGGTCAGATCTGTCCGTAATGAGGGAAGCAGCTCCCAGTAAACAGAAAGTGAAGTTGGGCCATTATTTCCATCTCCAGTCATGTTTGTAACACAACAAACTGACCCAATATTCTTAGAATCAAACTCCACTCAGAACCTATAAAGCAATTTGTTTATATTTGTACAAGTGTAACATTTAAACGTGTAACAAAACAATACATTTCATTTTCAGTGACTTTACAAAATGAAGAATAAAGCAACAACAATATATGAGATAATGTTTTATATCTATAATTAATGCTAATAAAAATGCTAATTTAGTTCTCTAGTGTCAGATGTGTCGATCCATATAATGGGGAACTAAAGTACAGCAAGAGATTATAAATGTTTATTTCTCTGGTTTTTTAACCGCCAGAAGGGACGGCGATCCATTAGCGTAGCTCATGTTGTTGCAGTGTTTGACTCTTGCCGCCATCAAATCCTAAAATGAAGCACAAGATTAAACCGTGAAACTTCAACATCTGAACAGATTAAACACATTTCATCCACCGAATGTTAAAACAAAACATGATGTTTGAATGATTAGACTGTTAATCCTGTCAGAACAGTTTGTTTGGAGCCGTTGGGTCAGATTTTGTTTTTAACGGATACAAACATCCTGTTGAGTCCCAGAGAATCTGTTTTCCTGGAAACCGGCACGTTTGATGACACTGGGAATTTCGCCCATGTCATTAAAATTCCTGATTTCAGTTTCTCTTCTACATACAGGAATTTAAACCCAGACTTTCTGCAATTATATTTCAAAAGGAATAAAGTCCAAGTAAAAGCAATTGTTCAGAGGATTGTTATGACAATCAGACACTATTCCTGCGCTGCCTGTATTAAAAGTCACTGTCAGGTAAACATGTTTCCACACGACTGACCTGAGTGAGCTGCGGTTTGTGAATGCAGTGAACATACGGCTTTGGATTGTTCTGAATTTCTCCATTATACGTCTTATAGCAGATTCCACAGTCTATCAGAGGCTGTAAACACACAAACACGCTCATATCATCACATTCATGGGTCTGTACAGAGAACATCTGAATTCTCAATCAACTCACCCTGTCGTTTCTGAAAACACATTTTGTTGGATTGGCGTCGGAAGTTCCTCTGGGGCATCGAGTGGGTTTAATGAGGAAATGATGGTAGATATAATTCACACCAAACCCACCCTAGAATAAAAAAGTGGAATAAACCGATACATAACAGTTACTGGAGCACTGCAAACAGAGCAAATGTTTCTGATTTTAATCTTCTCCAACAGTTTAAAAGTTTTAAGTTTGTTACAAATAAAACACAGTTTATAAAATAAACTCTGTCTCTGTTTGAAATACTGAAAGTAAAATACTTTATGCACTTTTCATCATGTTTAAGTTAGTGTGTCATGTTTTCTCACATCAGTTTTAAATCAGTTTAAAGTATAAAAATATTAAGAATGTATTTTACAAAACTTACATCGATGTCGGATTTGTCCAAACTTTTGAAGAAGAGAAAATGATTCTTGATCCCAGAATGGGAGTTGACTTGTTGGACAGCCATTTCCACTCCTTTCCTGTAGTTAACTGGGAGTTTGCCGAGCTCATCCTGAGCTCCAGTTATTCCCAGTAAGACACCAGCACCGACCAGCACGATGAACAGAGACCCAGTCATCGTCCCTGAAACTCTTTAAACCGAACACAAGGATATGAACTCTAGGTGAGATAAGCTCACAGGAGACCTACAAGCACTGGAGCTGGTGTTTTTATTAGACGTCTGTGAACCGGAGCGACTGCATCATCAGTGTGGAGGAGCTGTTAGTGCAGAATTCAGGTTGCACAATCTCAGCTGTTGTGACGGTGACACAGTTTCTGGTAATCTGAAACCAGCTCAGCGCAGTTCACTGCCATCAGGTGGAGGAAATGAACCATGAAAGTTTCTAACCCTGCTGCTTTTTGTGTAGTTTCATATAATGAAATGTTTCACCATGTATTTTAATGCACCGATTCCCATTTATAGTCACAGTTTAATACAAATACTATGTTGAAACTATGGTTGTTGTATCAAAGCATGATTCATTTTCGTAGGGCAATGTATTGTCATCATATAAATGGAAAACTCAACAGACTGGAAACGATTCAACTCCACCTCCCAACTAGCTGTATTTATGCAATGTGTTCAGTAACTAACTATCAGTTATATATAACCAACTAACAATCAGTTGTTTGTAGCATAAGTTTATTTGCTCCTCAAATCTCCACAAATAAAACTGAACACAAATGAAAGGCGAGTCCTGTAGATCATACATTTTATTATGCAAATATTCTCCAATATTCCATCAGTTTAAAGTTTTGTATGTATTTTTAAACACCATTGACAGAGTATTATAGCATAACAAACGCCATTGTTACAGAGTTTGATATGTATAAAACATTGTTAGAATGTATTAGATCGTTGTGACAGATCTTTAGATGTAATGAAAAATTTATATTTTGCAAAGTTACTGCAAACCTTATGAACAAACACACACAGTTCATGCTTGTGTGAGACGACCAAAGCAGGAAATGTTTATGAGTTCTTGAGGACTAGCACAGCAGGCAGTGACACAGTTAACCATTAAAGGCATGAAGCTACGTCTGAGGAACCCGTGAGGAACCTCAGAAGACTACACCAGTGTTTCTCATGTGCTTAGGATTGTCTTCCAGACGCCAGCAGAGTTGGAGATCCACTCCCATAGCCCATTTTATTACACTGATCCAGTCTCTCTTTCTTCATGTCCTGCAGAGACAGAACCGGGCGATGTTAGAATATTCAGATCATACAGAACACAGTAAACACTTTAAAACGGCTCCAAATACTTCAGTAGTGACTGACAGGGTATACATGGTATAGTGTCCTGATATGAGTGGAAAGATTGTGGGTTCGAACCCCAGGGAACACATGTAATGATAACATGTATAGCTTGATTAAAGTATCTGCCGTATGTGTAAACGTAGATGTTTGTTAGGAAACAGCACAAGTCTCTGTGTGATGAAATGCAAAAGATGTGTTGCAGGTGAGCGATTTGGAAAGATGCATGTCTGGACCGGACGATAAACATAAACAGAACATGAAATGGACCTACATCAGTGAGAGCAGGTTTATGAATGCAGTTCAGATAAGGTTTGGGCTCCGACTCGATCTGTCCAGCGTAAGTTTTGTAGCAGATGGCGCAGTCGATGAGAGGCTGCAGAAGATGATAAAAAACGTGAAACAATTTCATTGTTAGAAGATCAAACATCTCAGCATTATATTATATTAATGTGTGCTGAGGCAAGAGTCAGTATCGATTTCTTTTTTGTTTTATTGTAGTTTTATCATTTACAATTAAAATCAATTCAATTCTAAAATCAATTTTATTTCAGCTTTAGTTTTAATAGATTTTAAATTAATAAACTTAGTGCCTCAGCTTATTGGTTAATGTAATATTTCTCATTTTTTTTAGTCCATTACCATTTCCATTACCAGAACAGTTTGATAGTTTCAGTGAACGATAATAACTGTCTGAGCTTTATTTAAATGTGGTACCGCTGGCCGATAACTGGAACAATGAACTTACGCGGTCATTTCTGAACACACACTTGCTTGTGTCGACATTTTCAGTTCCTTTCTCACACTTTGTGGCTTTCAGATAGAAATTGTGGTAAATGTAAATGACATCAAATCCTGCCTGGAGAGACAAAACGGACATTTAACTGAAAGAAGAACATACTCAGATCCTGCATTTGAACTTTTGAACATTTTTTGTAGAGCACAAAACATTTAAAGCTACTTTATACAAAATGAAAATCGTACATTGTCAGACAAAAGTGTTGTTTGGATTTTCACATTGTTTTTCACAAATTTAACATTGTACTTTTTAAATCATGCTGTTCAACATAAACAGAATCGATTTAAGACTTATGTGGTACGATCAGCACTTTTCTTACAGACCCTACAGGATGGAGAGCAGAAGACAGAGAGACGTTTACCTCGATTTGTGACTGCTGAATGGATTTAAAGAAGAGAAAATGATGCTGGATGCTGTCGTGAGCGTTGACCGTTTTTAAAGCCAGTTCCACTCCTTTCTTGTAGGTTTCAGGGAGTTTGTTAAAGGAAGCGTGAGCTGAAGCCAGTAGGAGAGAGAACGACAGAACGAACAACAGCCCAGCCATCTTTAACCAGTCTGAACACGAGCCGTCCTGCACTCCCTCAAAACAGCCTCATTCCTGGAGGCTTGGCATGCGTCTGCGTGGCTGTGGGGCAGCGTTGGGTAACAGCAGCGTTAATCAAACATTCAGAGCTGATGGTAAAACAGAAGCTTATTCCTAGAAATAACAGAATCCAGGATTAACTGGAAAACAATCAGGTTTACAATCAGGGTCTGTTTATTACCGTTAGTTGTTAACATTAGTAGAGGCACAAGAAACATGAATGAATAATGAACAATTAAATTGGCATTAACTTAAATGAACAAACATACATACATATATGTACAGTATGTATGTATGTAGACACATGTATATGCAGATACACTGATCTACTGTCTGTTGACTTCAGTTTAATCTCAGCTCTGCAGTACAAACTTGTTCAGACTCGCCACCCAAACACCAAACTAGTACATCAAGTACACAAGTGAAGCCCAATGTTGTGATTGAACACAAACGGCCCCATTGAAACCAAAACAGTCTTGAATGTAAAGACAGTTTTCTGGAAGTTTTCCTGTGATAATTAACTCGCCATGAAACTCAAAAGTTCCAAAGCTCAAAATCTCAGAAGTGTGGGACTGATCTGAAGTCAGTCGCTGAAGGCGGTACAAACTTAACATCACATAACAACACAAACTCAGAGACACGCAGCCAGTTAAAATAGAAAAATCATCTTTATTTGCAATATTTGGAATCTGCTGTCAATATTGCATTATGTACACAGGAAATTTTAAAAATCTGATATCCAATAACAAAAAATAAAACACAATGCATAAAAATGATGCTCTGGAGATAATGGGCCTCGCGTCCCTGTACCAAACACCAGCCGGACGTCAGGCTTCTGATATTAAAATCATCAGACATACAGTTGTTCAAAAACGAACCTTCATAAACAGTCCGAGACCACCGTTCATAAACACCAATAAACAAACAAACAAGTGCTGCAGAAACTGACATCACCTGCCATCCCACCAAAGTGCAGTTATCATCCGACTTCCTGGTTCCAGTTGTGCTGGGCAAAGCTTGTTCAGACACGACACACAAACATGGAGTTAGTGGATGAACACAATATACTGTGATTAAGACGCATCAACACGCCACAGACATCATAACTTTATAAAAATATTCTTACTCTTTATGTTCCTATAACAGCACGAAACATCAGCCCTTCTCAAGTGTAACGGCTACAGTTTTCAACATCAGCCTCAGTGATTCGCTAATGCAATAAAAATGATCAAAAATGCACTTTAAGGTCCTATTATTAAACGATTCTATCAACACAAAAACCTTTGAATCTAGAATCATAATCTGGAATGTAAATAATTGTTAAT
This sequence comes from Yasuhikotakia modesta, assembly GCA_036877545.1. Classification (NCBI taxonomy): domain Eukaryota; kingdom Metazoa; phylum Chordata; class Actinopteri; order Cypriniformes; family Botiidae; genus Yasuhikotakia; species Yasuhikotakia modesta. The sequence continues at coordinate 24,689 of JBAJNP010004864.1, read as the reverse complement.
ACAAGTTTTCAGATGAATTAAAAAGCAATGAGAGAACTCTGAGCTCATTTCGAACCGTGTACCACCCCTGACATAAACACAGAATGACAATCATAACTGAACCATTTTAAACTGTATTCTCCCAGGTTTGTGCGCACAAAACAAAAACAAATGTGTATGTATAATAAAATGAAGCATTTGAGTGAAAGCGTGTGGATTGTAACCAATACTAGTTAGTGCATTTTAACCCGATACCACCAACTAACTTTGTAGTGGTCTACAGTAACTAGTGAAGCAAATTAATGAGAAAAAAATAGCAGATTAAACAAATACTGTTATCTATACTGTAAATCTGTGAGAACTTGTTTCTGTTTTAGTGTTTGATTTACTTTCTCTTTTGGTTTAAAATAAAGTTTTTAAAGCATTCACACATAATTTATCAACATATCACCGAACACACAAAGTTCTCAGAAATGAACCATAATGCACATGAATAAAACTGTATTACAAACTATGCGTTACTGTACGTTATTGTATGTTAGAAATCTGCCCCCTGCGATTTAATAACAAGCGTTTAATCGGGGTCATTTTAACTCACTGGAATGCTCTCAGATCATCAGGTTAATGGCAGAGTTTAGTTTTCTCATCTACATAGTGTAACATTTCAGAGGATAAAACGCATTTCTAGAATTAAAAGAAAATAAGCGAGTAAATGATTGACTTTTGTTAATCAACGGTAACAACAAAAGCGCTGCTGATTGTGTCATTTAAAGTATCGTAGCGTTCAAAACAAAAAGAGAAGTTTGTAAAACAGAAACACTCAAAACTGAAACTATGGGGACATACATGTTGAAATCGGTCTTGGCAATCTGTCATGAAAGTTAATATTGCATGAACCCTGCGTGTTTTCGGGAATGTCCAGTTAACCCCATAAAGACACATTCTTTAGGTGGCAAGTACACTTGGTTAAGGCTATAATGGTATTTTAGCAGCACAAAGCAGCCCACAGTCTCTGGAGATGTGAGATGCTGGTCAGGTCAGTTCTCCAGTACACTGACCTCAGCTGTCAACACACACTGTGTTTCCTGCTGTGTTTTTGAAAGGCGTTTGAAAGGCGACTGTCCTATTGGCCAGCGGTGTGATTGACAGGTGAGTATGGGGAGAGGTGGGCAGATGTGAGCGTTGCTTAAACAGGCATGTGCATCTCTGTGTACTCATCCTGCCCCTCCTTCTCATCGAAAGTGGGTTCTGCATCATCAGCATCCAGCTAAGAAAGAAGTGAGACATAAGAGAGACAAACAAACAACATGATGTAAAGACATGTCAGTAATAATACTACACAGCAGTCATTGTGTGTGTATGAGTATGTGTTTGTGTGCATGTGTATGCGCGCATGCATGCGTGCGTGTGTGAAAGAGAGCGATCCTTACACACTGCATCTCCCGGCTGGTAAAGATCCGTGGCAGAAGAAACATCTTGATGGGGACGGTCATGATGAGAACGAACGGAAACGCCAGCGATGCCACTGTGGACATCACAGCCCAGAGAGCAGCCAAACACACCAGCTGAACCGCTGTGAACAGATGCATGCGAAGGGTTCGAACCTGGAACACACAGGTCAAGATTTACAGTACAGTACAGTATTACTGATAATAATATAACTGATAATAAATATAATTACTGATAAAATTATTAAGATACTGATAAGCACATTACAGTATATCTGTCTTAATGTGTAACTGAGACAAAAGTACAGAAAAAATATAAAAAAAACATTACATAGACATGAAACATTTGCTGAAATGTGAGCCCACTAGCACAGCTGTGTAGAAAACATGCTAAAACAGGTTTATGCTCATTATACACAAATATGGCGACATGCACCACACACACGAACGCATGTTTGTTAGACGGTGTCTGTTTTTGAGGTTCTCACCTTGCGCACGTAGGTGTGGTCCGGGTGGTATTTGGGGGGCATCAGGAGAAGCTGAATCCGTTCTGTCAGCTGGATCCCATTTAGTGACATCACACCCATATACAGAAAGATGCCAAACAGCACAGCGATGGGGATCTGACGCAGAAGATCGCCGATGACTATCGACAGACCTACGTCCATCGCAACACGTTAATTCACAGCATTTCTTTTGTTATAAAGAAAACATCAAACCAACAGCTTCTGCTAACTCCACACTCATGAAACAGGAAGTAGAAACTCACCTACAAGTATTGCCACAAGTAAACCGGTCACCCTCTGCTCCTTGACCTCCTGGATGCGGGGCTTGTCTCCCGGGGCAACGGCTTTGCTCATCACGGTGAGGGCGTTGGCGTGGGTAACTGAGCGCACGGTGGCCGCGGCCATCCAGGGCAGACCGAACAGAGCGCTGGTGCCCCCCAGAGTCACAATGAGCAACAGATCCAGATGAAAACCGGACCCTTTAACTAGCATCCGCTCTTTCTTACTGACTATTAATCTGCGGGAATACAGGGAACAGTTTCCCAAAATAAAACTTTTGCCCTAATTTAATAACTGATATTATTTCGAACATGTTTCATGGAACACAAAAGACGTTTGTCTTTATCAGGCAACCGTTTCTTTAAAATCAAATGATGAACGTTTGATCAGAAACTGAACTCACGTGGTGATTTGTGTCTCCATGAAGATGAGGATGAAGACAAGCAGAGCTGGAAGAATGCTGGCAAACATCATCCAGATGGGAAATGGACTGGACATTCCCAGAGGATTGACTATCCAACCTCGCTTATCAGGACTCGTCACGGAAAAACCTCGAGGAACGCTCAGTTTCTGCAGGTTAAAACGTTTACAAACAAAAAAAGACAAAAGATTGCTTTGTAACTAAAAGGTCTTGTGGATGTTAAAAGTTTTTACAGCTCAAATAAAACAAAGAATTCCTTGTAGCTCAGGGTGAACAATATTGTTTGGGTTGCCGCTTGCTCATGCAGACGACTCAAAGCGATTCACCCTCACCTGTGTGTATGTGTCTCGCACACTGTAATCCACCAGAACCATGATGAGAATGGCAATAGGGACTCCAAAATCTCCTATAACTCTTCTTAGCTGTGTGAAGGACAAATAGGTGATAGTGTTACTTTATTGACATGATGAGAAGTGTTGATGTTGTTGACCAAACATTCTCAGGACATTCAGATGGACAGTCTTACCCTGCCAGGGAAGAATGCGCTGTTTTTGAACTTGCGAAGATAGAAGGCGATGAAAAAGGTTCCAGACATGAGAACCAAGGACAGCAGAGCCGTATTGGGTTCCCCAACGACTTTCACTGTCTCTGGTGAGCTTCTGTTCACCGCTAATGGACCTAAACCAACGTCCTCCATGCTGGAGTTGTACGTTGATCCATTGACATCACCAATCACGGCCGAGCAGCGTCTCAGAGGATGTTCCTGGAATATCTGAGGATCAAGAACATGTAGTCAGGAGAACATGTGGCGAAAATGCATTTTCTGTCCTGAGCAAAGCTGTGAATCACCTTGGCCAGTTTTGAGAAGGTCTCGTAGATGAAGATGAGAGAGATGAGGAAGGAGAAGATCTCCTGGGTGAAACGGGAGACGAATCGGACCAGGAAGCTGCCCTCAAACGCCACCATCAACACCACAATGACAATCAGCCAGAACCCAATCCAAACCCGACCCGTCAGGTACTCCATGTCATTGCTCTTACAGAACTGAAGCAAACGCATTGATGGGTTAATAAGCACAAAAATTGCAGAAGTTCTTTCTATCTCTGTGACTATGTAAAAGTAGTGCTTATTTTGAGATGCTTTGAACCAACGGTTCTTTGAGGAACCAAAAACGGTTCTTCTACAGCATCACAAAACAACATTATTATTATTAGCTAACTTAACAACATTTGAGGATTAAACAAAACAAGACAAATCTTCTCCTTTCCTGTTCACGTACAACACTGATGGTCCAAACAACAACAGCGCACACTCACAGAGAAGAAGGCTTCTTCAAACACCAGCAGTGGTCCAGAGAAGCCCACCACTAGAAGAGGTTGAGCCCCGAACAGGCAGAACAGAACACCTTGAACACACGTGGCCACAATCAGCTCGGAAACCCCAATCAGGCCTTCAGTCTTCTCACCTGCACACAGCAGACAGATCAGAGTTCCTTCACATCAATTATTCAACCGCTCACGTTAAACACGGCCCTCGTTGTCTAGAGTTTAAAGGGCATCTGATCTGAAACGCTCACCATCAGAATCAACAACGTTTGTTTGTGTGATAAACACTTTGTGGCACGATGACATATAAACTTCTGAAGTAATTTAATAACAGTATTTTTTTAATAAACTCAAACTATTTCAAGCTAATCTTGTGTCATGAGATGATCTAATGCATTTAAAGGATCGATCTGAAGATTCAAAGATCTTATTTAAACATTTTTGTCACAAATTGTGAAAGCAACTCACCCAGGAGTCCTCCGAAAGTGATGGCGGGAGAAAGAGCAGCGAAGTAGATGAAGATAACCGCAGCCATGCACTGCGGGTTCAGCGCATCTCTGAAGTCGCTGATGTACTTCGGGTACCGGCGCTGGGCGTCGCGGATCAGACCTCCAAACAGACGACCCGTGCGCCGCAAAGGGTCATCCTCGGGCTTCAAGGGTGTCAACATGGCCTCTGGGTGACACACCAGGAGAGAGATGCAGACTTAATAATATAACAGCTACTGGCAAAATAACCATGAAGGCTTCAAAACCAAACCAAAAAAATGCAACGAAACGCATTTGATGATGAAGCTAAACAAACTAAATTAAAGCACGGAACTAAATATGTAAACGAAAAACAAAACCTAAAAGTTAGAGTTAAAAAAAGAACATAAGAGTTTACAAAATATACCAACTAAATTTAAGCTGGTAAACGAAAAAAGGCCCAAACAAAAGGAACGAAACTGAAGGCAGGTGATGGCCGACCTTTCTCCTCCAGGTGTTGGGACTCCTTGGACAGCAGCGCCACTTCCCGCTCCTCCCTCTTGCGGAGCATCTCTCTTTGGAAATGAGCGACGGAGCGCAGCAGCTCGTCACCGCCCATCTCTGACGGGGGAAGAACGATGCTGCAGTCCAGGAAGCCGTTGATGGCGTTGAGCAGGTCCTGACGATCATCGGCCAGATATGCAGCTTCATGAAATTGCTGGAGACACATTAGAAGAACGTTGAAACAACAACCAGAAGATCAAAGTGGAGAAGATAAAATAAAGCTTTCTCACCTTGTCAGACATGAGTGTGGAAATGGAGCGTCCGATCTGATGGTAGTCCATGCTGGTGCTGGGAGGTCCAAGCAGGACAAAGAGGAACCGCACAGGAACCGGAACCTCCAGCACCGAATCCAGTTCCACAGCCTCCTGTAGCCGGACAAAGGCCATGGTGGGCTGCTCCAGGAAGTCAACGCTGCCTATCGAAGGAGCATCAGATTTAACTTCCTGTCATTTTGTTAAATGCTTCAAATTGATAAGATGTTGCGAGTACATGTTGATGTACCTCAGATGATATAGATCATCTAAAGTCACAGTATAAGATCTTACCAACAAGTACAACAGTAGCCTCAGCATTTTCCGGAATTTTCTCCAGAAGCTTCAGTTCATGTTTGGATTTAGACCTGTGCATTCCTATAGCTGCAGCTGAGTCCTTCTGCAAAACAACAAACCATTATCACTCTTCACCTATAATGGCATTATCTGAAATGGAGAAAGTGTTGTTGGTAAGATAATCTGGTGGCTAAAGCATTGATGATCTGTTGTGGGGCTTTGCTAGGTGGTAAAAGGGGGTTTGGGTGTTTGTTGCCATGGTTTCTTCACCCTAGTTGGTGGTTGTTTACATTTTTAACCATTAGTATTTCAGCAATTACAGCATGATGTGATGCTAAGCGTTAGCGAATACTACTGGAAACTGTCAAAAAAAAATTCTCCATGACGAATCAAAAGTTTGAAGCAGTCACCTCGTTCTTCTCCATATCGATGTGAAGCGCCCCATCCTGACTGGAGCCCATGAGAGGGTCCGTGACGGAGGGTTCTGGGACAGACAGATGGTTACTGCTGCTCTGGTGGTGGGTCATCAGGGACCCCAGACTGGCTGCAGAGATATTCCTGGGAAATGAGCTGTGTTCCTTCTCATCGCTCGGGTGACTGAGGGTGGAAAAAACAGCGGGTAAGAGACGCTAGCACAGACTGCTAAGTAAATTGCTCACAATTTTCATAATAATTCCCATAAAAACATCTGACATCTACCTGTGTTTGAGCAGAAGAGCACGGAGAACGTTAGCTCGGTCCTCAGCTTTGATTTGGTCTGAGATGATCATCTGTTCCACCACCTGGTGGGCAATGCCAGGCAATGTCTTCTGGTCCAGGTCCAACAGAACCGCACCTATCAGAGGACATATGAATGATGCTTACTGCTATATAAGCTAACTCTGTATGAGTTAGATATACATACTGTACAGTAAAACTGAGTTAATAATATATATATATATATATATTAGATACATTCAGAAGAAAATAAAGCTAGATGGAAAGTACATGCATTTAAAAAACAAACAGTGATGGACATTTGAAAATAAAGTTTGTGTCAATATAAAAGTGTATAAAGTGTGTCAAACACAAATAGGTTGTCCATCAAAGTTCTTTATCCTGACATTTTATCTGACATTGGAGGTACACGCAGAAGCTCACCATGAGAGATGGTTCTTCTCAGCTCCAGCAGACTGCGAAAGGACAGCGAGGCAACGTGTGGTTTCCCCCAGCGATCCGTTTCCTCCTCCACATCTTCCTCAAACTTGATCCAGCGAGCAGTTTCTCTCCACTGCATCTCCTGGTTCTTATCCATGATCAGCTCGTTGAGTTCCACAAACACCTGACACAAGGAAAGCAGAGAGAAACGTTTCTACCAAAACATACCATTAAGACTTTGAAGGATCTTCTCTGGAACATCCATCTAGAAGAACAAGCATGTCAGAACTTCCCAAAATGTGCTACCACACATGCGAAGCACACCAGAACATCATCTTCTGACCTTCTGGTGGTGAGCAACACGTCTGGAGAAGTCTAAAAGCACCATGATGTTTGTTTGAAAGGTTCCAGATCACGGCTGTCTGATGACATGTCAGGTGGAGGTGTGTAGAACCTCTGGTGTCGTTTAGAAGTAAGAAGGTCCATAAGTAAACTACTTTACCCTGAGAGGAGACTAGCTCACCTGTTAGCGGGGCATGTGGGGTTGTTAATAAAACATGGGCGAGCGTGAAGGCTCGTGGTGTTCGGTTACCTGAGCAGATCTTTTCTTTATTCTTAGTTGTGTGAAAGGAAAGACGGTCATTCATTTTTAATCAGGTCCTGCCCTCTAAACATCTTCCTCATTTTTGTTCGGGAGGACAGCGGTTTAATTTGAGTTCATCTAATCTGAGAAGTAAATGTGCTTAAGCAACCGGTGAGAGGTTTGTACAGGTGCCTGTGCAGAACCAGCCAACAGTAAACATTCTGAAAGCGTTGGCTAATGTTCTCTAAAGGTTTTTTCAAAAACATGGTACAGCATCTGTTTGAATAACATTCTTAAACCCAAGCAACTATGCTAAGACAACCACTTCTGGAAAAACTTCTAGAACATAGAATTTTTTTTTTTTTTGTTATTTAATGAAAACCTTATAACCAGCTAGTCAAAAAGATTTAGTCAGAAATCCTCAGCCAGGGGACATGAGGTTAAAACATTTTCATGCTGCATTTAGTTCACATTTATTGTAATAAAATAATAATTCAAATTCTTAAATCACTATGTCATGCTAGGTGACCAGAAAATGTCAGAGGAAACCAATGTGAACACAAACGTGCGTCACCTCATGTGGAGTTCGGTCCAGTTTGCGCATGCGTGTGCTCGGTTCTTTGTAGTCTTTGCTGATGTGTACCACCTGACCCTTCGTGCTTTTCCTGACCAGATGGCGCCGAACCCCGGGAACGTCTTCAAAACGATGGCCTGAAAATCACAGAATTTAGAGAAAGTGATAAATTGATGGATTGTAACTGGATTGAGTCCAGCTCAGTCTTGGACTCGACTACAACTCTGTCATTAACAATATGCTATGATAAAAAGGTATTTTGTTACCTTGAAAGGTAAAAGATATTACATTATTACTCCTTTAACACTTTGCATAAACACAACTGCTTAACGCAAGTTACATTATGGCTAATCAGTCCTACTTTTCAGAATCAAACTAACCTGATCTACCATTAATGGAACCAATTAAAGAAAGTTATAAGTTTGTTTCTTTAAGACTGGTTACGTCACTAACTTGACTAGTCTAAGCAGTTTATTTGACTAGTCACAAATGGTTCGTGATTTCGGAGTTTCCCATCAGTGTAAACTGACCATAATCGACACACAAATTACCAGGGATGAAAGAAAATTTGCTGCCATTGTTTATCACACAAAGCTAAACCGGGTAAAGTTACAGGATGGGCCAAAAGCCATGGAATTTAAAAGGATTTAACTAACTCGGCTGCTTGCAGACTGCGGATAACACTGGAACTCCAATCAGCATAAGAGCCCAAAATAAAGAAGTGAATTAAATGAGTTTGTACTTGGAGAAACCGACTGTATTTTCCCACGAGGAACTCTTTGTGACTTTAAATGACAGATAATTGGAATTATTTCCCAGATCCAGCATTCACAAAAGTTGTGTTCACACTGCGCACAACTCTGATCCGTTTTCAACATCAGATTTAGACGACTGAATGGTTGCTATAGCAATGACTTTAGCCTCCGCAATGCCAGTGGCCTTGGTTTTGCTGTTTAGAAAACAAACAACTAAACAGATATAAGTTTAATATGTAGCCCAGAAAAACACATTTACACTCATGCACTTGGTAGATGCTTTCATCCGAAGTGACTTAAAATGCATATTATATCATTATTAACTTAAATGCACAGCTTACATATTTGACTGTATGAGACACTTGAGAATTAATGAGATGTCTTCTGTTCTGTTTAGCTTCAGAAGACATTTATTAACAAAGCGAAGTCGTATAGGTTACTTATGTAATGAATGGATTCGCTTTTTGCAACTTCAAAATCTCAAAATTAAAAATCTTTATAATGCCATTATAAAGCTGGAAATATTCAGAATATTGAAAATAATTCAGATTCTGTTTGGCTGAAAGAATTCAGTGACACACATTGGACGCCCTGAGGAGGAGCGATTTAATGGCTCATTTACATTAACCTTTAAATCCGTTTTATATCAATTACTTGAATTTAAATAGTTAAAAAAGTATTTTATGCTATTCAATATAAAATAACCAGAGAACATCTACATGGTTCGTGCTGTCAGCGGCCGGGTCTTTTCTCAGAGTAATTAGCAGCCAACAAGCCTATAAAAGGTAAGCTGGAGTTCCCCACGGGAGCCGCAGACACACAGATGAATTCTGGGAAAGGTTCAGTCCACCGGAGGATAAAGGACTGGTGCTGTGAAGCGCAGTGGGACTCTCCAGACAAATCACCAGAGAGATCATGAAACCAATGGAAACAGAAACCTTCTGCTGTCCTAAAACACAGCTTGTGTAACTCTGCTGGTGAGATAGTCACGAATTTCTATTGCCTTGACTGACTGACTGTCTGACTCAACTCGAAACAAAAACATTCAAATGCGCTACAGGTTGTTAAAAAGCTCCAAATCTTGCTACTGTTTTAACCAGCAGCGCGTGATTTGATCAACACCAGTGACGCGTTTAAAAACTCACTTTTAATGCCATCCAGGTCGGCGGAGGCGAGGGTGCGAGCCTCGAACTCATCCGTGGGTATGCGCTGGTATTTGGCCTGTTCTGTGCCCGTCATGTTGCCGGTGCGGCGTCTCTCCTGAAGGTCGTAGCTGCGACTCGACACACGAGGCAGAGAGCCGAGTTCAGAGGTCGCGGGAGCAGGTTCTGTTGTTCTACAAGAGATGATGAGAGCCTGTGATTTTGTGATTTTGAGCATCACACAGACACAAATCCATTAAACGTTACACACATCTACTTTTTATAGCTAACATAGAAAATAAATAATACATATTGCTAGCCTACAAAATAAAATACTACTAATAAATATTTATTTAATAATAAATAAAATCAGTACAATGTTAACTGCATGTTACTGCTGTTGACAGATTATCTTGTGGTCTGTGATCTAACTTAGTTTAGAAAACCCAACTTATTTTTTAGTAACTTCTAATTGTGTATGAAATTATTACATCACAGAACATAAAATCACATGTAGAGCATAAGAGTAATTCTAAAGTAAACAAATAACTTAATTGTTATTGTACTTTAATATCTGAGCAATAGAAAAACAGAAACACTTACCTTTGATTTAACTAGTAAAAACAACCAAAACAAACAGACGTTTCTTAATATATGACAGTTAAACGTCAACGATTTTGTTTCTTATTAACAAACAGAATAAAACAACAAAAATGATGAAAGTCTCCTAATGGTTGCAAAGCCACTCGTGTGCTAAAAACACAATTAAACCGCAAGGTAAGATGGGAGGGGATTTAAAGCAAAGTGTGGTTGCTAATGGCAACGGATGAGTGATGAAGACAGTGGGTGAGAAAGCAGCTACCCTGCTGATCTCTGAAATAACTAGTACTTAGAAACAGACAGGAAGTGCTGTGTGTCAGCTGACAGTAAACCTTACACTAAACAACGTTACACCATTTTACACAAGCAAAGAACGAAACTGTAAAATGAAGAAACTAAAACTTTTTATTGGTGACCCGCTAAACAACAAAAAACAAAGACCACAACTAATTCTCCGGTTGGCCAGCAGAGGGACTCACTCAGTGAGGGTGCTGTCCTCGGGCTCGGAGCACACGGCACTGGTGGGCACGATCACGAGACCCCGGACAGGGTGAGACTCTGAACCCTCAGCTGCAGGTACATGGGGGTCGTCGTCGGAGACAAAAAACTGCATCAAAGCCGGAAGAGACATAATTAAAAATAATCTGGTGTTTAATGACAGAAACAGTAACCAGACAGGTGAATTTAACTATAAACTGATTGTGTTAACAGAATTAAATGAAATGTCTCAGTGGTAAGACGCTATAACTGGTAGATTTTTTAGGCAGATATAAACAGAGAAATAAGCAAAGACATAAAGCACTATTTTATTAATTTCCTTTTTATAGAAACCTCTACTAATGTATAAACATAAGTGTACAATAATATAGTATTACCTATTAAATAATTATTAGCTGGACAACATAGACTGTATATACTGTAATAATTGTATTAATATTATATTAATTGCATTAATATCACAGTATAAATTATTATTAATAATAATAATAATAATATATGATACCTGTACATTGTCTTTGCTCTCAGCTTCTGTTGTTGATACTGTAGTGATGCTTTGGCCCTCTGCAGTCTCCTCGTCTTCCTCCTCATCTTCATCTTCCTCAATAGCCAGAGGGCTGCTGGGGGCAGAGCTGACTTTGTGATCCCTGCTGCTGCTCCGCCTCCTCTTCCTCGCACCTTTCTTCCTCCGACCATCTCCCGGGAGTTTGGAGAGCGGATGATGGATGTGATGAGAGGAGTGTCTATGATCTGCAGCACACATTACGCATTTAACTTATATATATGTGTGTGTGTGTGTGTGTGTGTGTGTGTGTGTGTGTGTCCTGGGGATCGAACCCACAACGTTTACGCTGCTAATGCAATACAATTATTATGTTTATAATCTTGCTTATAAACTTTGACTCACACTCAAAATCCTGCTCATTGTAGACACGATGCTGCTCGCCGGGGATTCTGGGAGTTGGAGTCAGAATCTGCTGGAAACGCTGAACGCCCAGCGCTTTGTTCAGATCGCCCTCTTCCTCTTCTTCTGTTCTTGGTGAAACTCGAGCTGGTTGGACGGATGTCTCGGGCTGCGGAAAGATTCACACCACAGTTTAGAACTTGCAGGCATTATTAAAAACATGAATACAATAATAATCTCCAAAAATGGATGGCAATCTTTACAGTCCATTTTCAGGAGCAACATTTAAATCATCTAATGGTTGTGTCATTAGAAACCTGAGGCTTTCTGTAATACACAAAACTTGTTGTGTTTCTAGATCTGCGCGAGTCAAACGGATAGTTACTAACATTCATCACTAGAGGGAGTCATTCTCAACGTTATCTGAACGTTTTCCAACGACTCCACAGTCAGTGAACTTTACAGATAAGAGCTGAACTCACCTGAGGAAGCTGAACTCTATTTCAGGACAATGTAACTTAGACTTAATGCAAGAACGCATCAGTGAAGCTGATCTCATTAGATTCACATTAGGAGAGACTTTACAACATACAAATAATACAGCTACAGCCTGAATAATTAAACTATTATTAGGTTAGTTTACTGCTTTTTCCTTTCAAATATGACAATTTCGTGTCTTATTTGAGGTACAGAAGAAAATATTACTTGCAGTATTTCAACAAACCACATGTACAGTTATAAATTCACAAATAATGAAAATGTTTGCTACTGCTTTTTAGAAATAACAATTGGTTTCATTTTGTTTCCAGCATGTGAGGAAATATTACCTACAATAAATCAATAAACTGCATATAAACAGCCCCATAAATGTGATTAAACTGGATAATGGAGTCACAGTGAAACTGTGTCACCCCAGATTTCTTTACATCATCTGTAATCACAGCAAAAGCAAAACTGATGTTATAAATGTGACTCTGTGTCATTCACCAACAGTCTTTAACACCCACAAAAGTTCCACACCATTATATTGTTGAACAGCACTGACCATTTAACTTCAAAATGATCCATCAATTTAAAAATTGATTTTAAAACTGAGAAATAAAGCAGAACAGTTCAGGAATACTGAAGCAGTTTTCTTCAAAAAAAGAAGAAAAAATGTAAGTCATCTAAAAATCTTCCATCTTCTCAGATTTGGACCAGCCACAACCTAAGATGGACCAGAACTCTCTAAAGCAAAGGTTTAAAGCTTACCTGGCTCATGGCTAGCTGATGCCAAGCCAAGCTGTGTGGATATACCTGAGAACTCGGTTCCTTGCGTTTCTTCCTCAAGAACAACACAAATGAGAGCAAAATGTGTTCGTACGGTTAGAGGAGACACGTATGTACACTAGAGGCCGACCTTAATGCTGTTTCTCTCCACAGGGTGAATGAAAACAAACATGGTGTCAGCGCACAGTTTAGATTGTCCAGAACAATATAATCTGCTGGGTCACAATTCAAGATTTTCCACAGGCAAATATTGACACTTTCTTCACAGAAAACCCTCATCAAGTTAAGGTTACCTTGCGCTGCTGACGTAACCTTGTGCGGTTCGGCTAAAAACTGGCAGCAAATCGCTCTCAGATTTACAAGAGTGACGTGAATATGTTTTATTTGTGCTTCGGGTCTTTGAAGTTGTGATTAGTGCATGTGGAACAATGAACTGGTCTCTAAAAAACAGCTTGTTTATATTCAGTGTCTTACTGTAAGAATGTCTTTTCCCAAAACATAAGCGTTTACACAACCCTGACATCACAGGGTGACATTATACCCGTTAAATTTCCCATGTACAGCTTTGTCTCACTTTGTCCGGAACAAAACCATGCGAAGTTTATTCTAAAACCTAAAGTAACAAATCAGAGCCTTCCATGAAAAAGTCCATTTTAAACCAATTTCTATATACACACAAGTAGGGGAAAACAAAGCAGGGTACAGACCAGCACAACCGAACCAACAACACTTAGTCAACGGTACAACAGCAATCGGCCCCCAAAGAAATTCATTTAACGTCCCACAAACCCACAGCAGACAAGCTGAAGTCTATGTGAGGAAACAGAAGCTTAAATCCAGCCAATGGTGTTACTGTCAGATCGCGTTAACAGAGAACAGTCTCGCGTGGCCGGCGAGCGATTAGCTGCAGCGATCAGAGAACTGAAATCTGCCTGACTCAGCAGAACACACGTGCTGGGGAGAGATAGAGAGAGCCGTGGAGACAGACAGCTGAATTAATAATCTGAGAAATCCTATATTATATATTCATATCACATTCATATTTTATTAGACAAAGCTATAGATTGCCTATAATACTTTCAAGACACATCAGCATGCAAATTAAGTAAGAAAAAGGGACCAATCATAAATGACTGTGCAAACATGAAGTCATTTTTTAAACAGAATAATTGAATCTATTATTAGCTGTGCCTTTTTAAATTCAAAGTGCAAACGAACACAAATGATTCCTCGCAGAAGGCTGAGACTATACTTGTACAGTGTGCTATATACTTCATTAATGAGCATGCATGCTCACATTGGCCGGATAGCACATTTACAACTACTTACTAAAGCAGACAGACTTACATCGACACGGTTTTAACCCATTACAGACTAACCTTCAACTCGTACAGGAAATCCATCTGTTATCTGTTACGTACGAGCACAGGTGAGGGTCTCTGGGCAAGTCGGAAAAATAATAGTTTTAACGCAGATCTATGAGATGAACAAATACACGCTGCTCGTGAACCTGTCGTGTCACATGACCGCAGCAGGAAGACGATACAGCCCAAGACCAGGCCTACGCTTAAACTCCAATCCCTGACTGTCTAGTCTTCCCCCAAACACACCCCCATCCACACACTCAGACAAGCAATCGTGTTTAAATATTGATAATCATTAACTTTACAGATCAACAACTGCCTGCCATGAGACTGCCGGCCAATGGCAGCTAACAGCACTAAAATCTTATCTCTGAACTCAACGAAGCACCAATAATAAATCCATATCTTATAAAACAAACATTTTATGCGTCTATAATTAAGATGATACGGAGAACTTGACATATTTAGAGCAAAAATGGCCTTTCCTGTAATATTTCATTAACCATTTGGAAAACGCATCTTCAAATTTCTGTAGTTCCCTGGAAACGTAAAGTTTAACAACGCTGGCGACAGATTTCCAGTGGTGTTTAATAGCTAAAGGTAGGGTAGACAGTTTTTAAAAAGGTTAGCAACAGCAAGCTAGCTTTAAAAGCATAAGATCCCGCCCTCCGTTCTCCAAAGCCACTCCCCCTCCAAGTGGGACATCCTCATTTGGGCCAAATGCAACAATTGGACCTTAGATGGTTCTGGGCCTTCCACAGAAAATATACATTTACAAAAATATATTAAGGCCTCTGTTAGACCTTAGACTTCAGTCAGCATAACAAAAAAATGGATAAATCTGTTTAAGTGACTGATCTGGAAGATAAAAGCATGACAAAGTATAAAAGACTTATTATAAAGTCAATAAACAAAGAATCAAATTTGACCAACCCAGAATAAAATGAGTAACTAGAGTAACTGTAGCAGAATCCTCATTGTTAAGCAGAGATACAATCTTGAATAAACATCAGATAGGAATGAACTGGCTCATTAAACGCTGAGATTACTGACTCAGCAGACCGAGGTTTTGAAGAGGATACAGCTAAAGTCAAGAGAAACCTGCTGCGTATCACCAAAAACAGCTGCAGGGGAAAACAAACGTCAGCTCACGGGTGAAGAGGTCTCTTGAGTTTCCTCTGTTACATCTGAGCCAGTGTTACGGTTCCTCTCAGAGACACTCAGCACAGAAAACAGCGATAATAAACCGTACAGATTATTGCAACACATGTTTGTTTAGGAAACTAAAATGCTGTGAACCTGCCAAGAAAAGACATGAAACATCTTCCACATAAATATAAAAGTTATTTGACAAATATAAAGTTTAACTAAGACATTATTATTACTATAATGAAGACATTATTGTTCAAATTTAACGACTCTGTCACGGTACCTTCACAGTAACGAATCACATTTAAACGCTTATTCGACTACAAGAAAGATGTAAATAAAGTGGAATGAAGACAACGATGAAGGCCAAACACCGCCTTTTGACTTTAGCAAAACAAAAACAATTTAAATAATTTACCCTAAATAATATAATTAACTATACATCGTGTAATAAAACTAAATGAATGAATGAGTGTCTGTGTGAATGCAGACTTACATGATGAACTGAAGCCACAGCATTGGTCAGTTTCTCAGAGGTCACGGGGTCACTCATGATGGACAGAACTCTGAGACGATGGACAGAACGGTTCTGGACGGATTTTAACCCTTTTCTTTCTCACTCAGACTCAAGCACGAGTTTATAGGCAGCATAACCTGCAACAGGAAACATCAGATATTTCAACCACACAAGCCAGACTCGAACCTGTGCTGCCCACATGGGCATCAAGCACAACAGGTCAGTATAAGTAGTTAACAGAAAATACAACTGACTACATGATGTGTTTCCTAACAAGTGTTAAAATCAATAGTTGCAAACACCCTACAGCTACGACACACATCTTCAGACTGATAAAGAGTTTGATAAACAGACGTCTGCTACTGTACAGACATACAGATAAGAGACTCGTTTGATAGTCACTTAAGTTATACACTGTTGGACGCATCACAATTTTTTTTTACACAATGTTAACGCCATCCAAAGATTACAACATTCATCTCAATACAGGGTTTAATTACAGCTAGAATCACATTATGACAAATGATCTCTTAAATACTTAAAGCTGTGTGAAGTTTAAATATGTTTTAATAATTAATATAACATTTTTTTGCATATTCTGTTTGATGCCAATGACAGAAATGACACTTAAGATTTAAAAAGAAAACAAATAAGGTCTGTTAGAATTTAAAAGAAAGTATTAATTTACAATTAAAATGAAGCAGAAACTCAGTTCAGTTTTACAGCAGTGAGTGTTCAGACACAGAACACAGATGTTGAACAGGGTTCAAGACGTCTGAGTGAATCAGTCAAGGACATTAACTCCTTTTCCTAAAATTTCCCCTAATTTATCATTGTTCTCCTTCCACTATCATGTTGAAAGAAATGACTGTATCTTAGCTCTGTGGCAAAAGAATGATCTGTCTTCCAAAAACATGTGGAGAATTTTATTGCCAATCTGTTTTGCTCCTAATTCTGAAGAGCCTTTGACTTCAGATTCACCAAACCTGTGTTTTAAAACCTCAACAAGACAAGACGAGGTTTAAATTTACAGTTCCAAGAACGATTGCAATATACAGCAAATATACTGCAAATGTGTTTTACTGTAATGTTGCAATGTCTCATTACATGCTAAATTTAGAAGCAATATTAGTTCTTCTGTCCACTGTTACACCGCAAGGCCTGAAATAAAACCTCATTTCATCTAATAAAAACTCTCAATTCTTTTTACAAGAAGAGTCAACGCAAATTTTCCAAATTTTCCTGACCTTTGAGTTCATTTTATATCAGAGTTTTAATCGTTCCTTTAGCATGACATTAATCTAACTTTGGATTAATATTAGCTGTGCAAATACAGATATGAATATTTAGCATATGATATGAACGTATCACAAAGGAAATTGCTTAACAGTTTCATTCAAAAAGAATTCTGTCTTAAGTGACAAACAAGGTCATTGCCTTCAGACTCAAGTACAATACAGGTCAAAATGACACGTGGAGATGTTATATAATACGTTCGTATTTTCTGAGTGATACCAAACGGCCGAATAATCGATGAAGCACAATTGCTTTTTATAGAAAAGCTAGGACTAAACCAAATTATGTCTTGGAGAAAAGATTCAACCAAGGAAAACAAGACTTTAAAGTGCACATGAAAGACTACAACTTTTTTTAAAGGTACGTTTCTACAGGTTAAGAATGTACGATGACGTAATTTCTTGTGTTCGCTGAATAATAAGAATTAAAGAAAGATCATTGGCTAAAAGATGTGATATTGTGAACCAAACAAAACCTCCACCCTCAATGTTTGTTTACGCAGACAAACGTCAGCAAAACATAAGAATTCTTCTGGCTGCGATTTCGAATCCAAGCTTTTGGGGTCATTGTTTAAAGGTTCGTGTACATGATTCGTCAAGGTAAGGCGTGAACGTCTCAGTTACCGTTTTTGTTTAAATACAACACAAGCATGTAAGCAATTAGCGGTATAACCGCTGCAGATATTTAACTGAAGATACAACTCACTGACATTACCCACCCAACCGCACCCATCTAGTCACAGACAGTGCCAACGGTCTGTGATAACCACAGATGCAGGTAATAACACAAACCGCACACCTGCCGCTGCTGTAAACTCACTGTAAAGAATACATGCACCTCAAGGGCTTAGTTATTAATTTTCCACCTGTTGCGTGTGAACAAACGTGGATTTATCCTCCAAAATCAAAAGAGATTAGCTTGAAAATGTTCCAGCCTGGGAAAATAATAAACTGGGCATCTTAAGCTCCGACATAAAACATCTCAAATATGAATTCAATCCCACCTGCCGGGCAAAACAAGTTAACTTGTGGATTTTGCAATCAAACTCAAACTTATCCCACTAACTTGCAACTAGAGCGCCTGGAAAAGGTAAATCAGAGGAGCTGGATTACAATGAGTTTCCAAACTGGAAAATTCTGGATTCTGTGACAGACAAACAAGTTTACTGGATTATATTCAAGCGTGTCCATACAGTATAATTTCAGAGGGATTCCGATCGGACGAGGACTGCCAATAAAACCTGCCTTTCTGCAAATAGAAATTCAATCACAATGTAGAAACCTCACAAAATTATAAATTATAAACAGTCAATGACGGACTAACCCTGCAAATATAGAATTACTAGTTTACTGGTAGCCGACATCTCTGCCACATGAAAGAATTGTTTGTGCAGGATGGATAAAGCTCACATTGACTAACATTTGGAAAAGAGTTTGGCATAAACTAGTAGCTAAAGGGCTAGAGACAGTAACAGGACTGAAAACCCCAAAACAGTTTTTCCATCAGTCATCAACACTGTGCCTGTATAAAACATAAACAAATACTAATACTCAAATAAACAAACTAGTGTTTAATGGCTTTTTTTCCATTGTAACTCTATAATGTCAGTATATAATTATCTTCGTTTTTACAAACTGAGGTACAACATTTTGTTAACAGAGTTTTATCTGTATTAAACGCAGAACTTTAACTCTGGATTATATACAGTGTTGATCCTCACAAACTGTTTACATTGACATCCAGGCAGCGAACCAGATTCATTTAGAAGAGTTTATAATTGTGACTCCTGTCAGTAACAGAAAAACACACTAACAGCAAAATTGCAGACTAGCAGATATAAAGATTCTCGGTACTGTGACATTTCAAGATTATCAAAATCACAAGACGGTGTGTTTGAGATCCAGATTTCAGCAAACACACTTTTCTCTCAAGAACTCAAATTAGATTTTAAAATGGACTACAACTACAAACACAAAGGAAACTCATGTTTTGACTACCAGAGAAATCTGTGGACTTTTCACTATTGACGCTGCATGTGTAGCGATACAAAATGCTGATGTCTGAATTTCACTTCCAGTTGTTGTGTTTAAAGTCATGAACAACACAGAAAATACACATGCACAATTTAATAAGAGATGAAGCTGTTTAGAGTTGAATAAGAATCTGATTCTAAACCACATTTACCTCAAACAAAACCTGCTATGTAGTCACAAATGAGATTGAAACATGTTAAAACATCAGCTGTAACTTACTGTAACTACTACAGTTAAACTCAACAGCTAAAATGTTAAATAAGTTTAGTAAAAATGTATGTTATAAAAATAATAAACTTGTGTGTTCAGACACAAGTGCAGTAAAACTTACCACAATGTTTCACTGCAGAAAATCTGTTGCTGACATCTTACTGCAAAACCAACAGGCACTGTGTAAAGAATCAGAGAGAGAGAGAGACACACAAAGAGAGAGAGACGTTATATGACACTGTATATCTGCAGTCTTCACACACACACACACACACACACACACACACACAAGGCTGAATCTCTTCCTCTGATGGATTATTCCTCCCCGAGACCTCTGACAGCACAACATGTGACTGCTGTTAAACAGTGAGTCAGCTGTGACACACACACAGATACAGATACAAACCCCCCCAACACACACACACACACACACACACACACACCCTCCAAACCTATAGACACAGAAAATATGTAACCCATTCACACACACACACACACAGATACAAACCCCCCATTACACACACACAAACCCTCCAACACGCATAGAACACAAAACACATAGAAACACACAAAAATACACAACCCCCTCACACACAGACATACACACACACTTCTCATTTGTAGCAACCCAGAACAGAAACCAACAGTAACATTTAGTTTAGTGTAATATCACATCTTTTGAAACAATTACACAATACGGTTATTTACGTCACATTGGCTAATCTGTCTTGGCAGAGGCGTTTACAGTACTGTACTGTAACATCATGCCACACCTGAGCTGAGTAAACATCTATGACAACAAACACTTCAAGCCCAATTTCATTTACATACAGAATATCTTTAGCAGGTTTCATCCATGAGTGACCGTGAATGAGTTTAATAAACAATTGTAGAAAAAAAAGTGAGTTAATCCTTTTTTTTTATTTCTGGTATTTAATTGTGCAACTAGCGTTTGGTCCTGAGGAAGCGCGACTGACACGCCAAGCTTCCCAAAATCTGATATTTGTAAACATGCGACTCGTAAGATACGTACGTTTCATTTCTGTAATCAGAGACATTTATCTGGCAAACACTGAGGAAGCATCTGGGCTTACAGCATTAAACTTACACCAGATAAACAGAGTTCAATCAGAAATAACAAACGCAGCATTTAATACAATACTGCGCTACAAACAAAACGGTGATTTATATCATTCATTAACTGTATACTAGATCAAACAGGTTAAAAAATGGCTATTTAAAATGACACTAAAATTACAGTTAATTGTGATTACTATTAATCACAATAAAGCACTATTAATGGAACACAACTGAAGTGTGTGTGTTTGTGTGTGTACCCACATGAGTGTGTGTCAGTGGATATTCATGTTCAAAGGGGAGTCACATGGCTCTAAAACTTTAGTCTGCTTCTAATTCTAAGATCTTCCACAATCCCAAAAAAGCTGACCTTCCCATACGAGGTCACAGGCAAGTACAGGATGTTTGGTGTGGACACCAGTTGGACCTGTCTTGGTACCACAGAGTTTTATAAACAAGTCCATGCATAACTGAGAACCTTTAATCTGTTCAGTGGACTAAAAGAGTTTCCTTAATGCGTCTGATCCAAAACACTCCCTCAGAACCAATGACACACCCCCACACTCGGTGCCATGGGCCCAGGCCCCGCAACACCCCTCGGATCGGTGATATTCCCCCTGGACAGTCTGGATTAATCAAAGATTTCAAACTCTGTCATCACAAAAGTCAGATCACATCTTTACCACAACTTTGTCTTTGCAGTCTGTAACTTTTCTTCTTACAATATCGGTTTAAATTCCACAGGGGACCAACACAACTAAAGTCACAGCTTGGACGGTTCATTACGTTAAAATCCAATGAAGCCAAACTGACAGAAAATCAGAGCTGACGGCTTAAATTAAAATCATTATTATAAATGTATAGTTTTGAGGTAACATCAGGAGATTGCATTGATCTGTTGTGTACTTGATCAATAACTGATTATTGTTCATTTTCACCCAAACAAAGTTACAGTTTTCAGCTTTAATTTAACAGACGTCTTAAGATCACAACATAGTTACAGATGATCGTCAAACCATTTCATTTTGGTCTCGTCTCAACTTTCCTGTGTTGCACAGAGAACTTCCTGATGCAGGAGAAGCTCTAACCAAAAGCTCTTGTAACAAAACACCTACTGTGATGTTTCTGACCCAAGATTCAGCAACAAATGAGTCAAAACCCGCTGATCGCAGCAGATCCCTTCCATCTTCCTGTCACGTTACCGTTTGTATTGTCATCAAGCTCCTGCGGTGAACATAAACAGGGAAGCAAGTTCAAGAAAACGATGGGTTGGTAAAACGTTGGGAAATAACAGACATAAGAACAGCCAGTGCAGTGAGAGGCGGCAAAACAAAACATGTTTTTATATCCTAAAGCTACATAACAGACGCAACTTCCAGAATCAGGACCAAAAAAAGGTTTATTATTAAATGTGCGTATTTAACTCATTTCTCCGGCTGACTGTCCAGTGTCACGGTTATTTGCAAAGGCCCAGGACCAAATTTCACAGTAACCTGGTACACGGCCACATTTGCCTTTGGCGAGACAGTGTAAAGTTTTACTTTGGAGAACGTTCAAGAAACGCTTTCCAAACAAACCAATAAACCACAAACACAGGCAGGTTGTTTTACAAATGTCATCGGACTGGATTGTGACACACAGAAAACCTCTGATTACATGACCAGAAACTGATCAATGATAAAAGATGAGTCTGAATAAGCTACTCAAACTATTTGTAAACTTTTCACAGGGCATGACGGCTCGTACCGGCGCCATAATGAAATCAATGCAGAGGCAAGATTCGCAAACACACACATCTACATCTGTGTGAAGTTAAGAGCGGTTTAGGTTTAGCGCTAATAGTAGTTTACTTAGCCAAAGTTGTTTTCCCATTTCCACTTAAGTGGAACACAATGTCTTTAACAAAGTACTGGAACAAGTTCTCTGATGTATCAAATCACCTTTATGGACCTTAAGACATATTTACCAACAATTCTAAAGTTTAAACAGAAGGAAAATACAGGGGGCATTCGAACAGCTGTCCACTAAGCTTATTAAGTTACCAGTTCAGGACTAAAACCCGAGATCCAATCGGCAGGAATTCTACAGACTTACGTTACCGGCGCACAAAAGGTCTGTCTGTGTTCTCACACTTTTTGTGTTTAACTTGGAACAGACAATCAGGTCTTTGTAAAGGGACAGCAACGAAGAACTCGACAAAGCAAGAGCTGACTGGAAAAACACAGACACTCATACCTTTAGTCACACCAAAACAAACAATTACGGAGAAATTGCGAACCAGCCCACTGCACAGTGAGTACAGTAACACATATCCTGGGAAACTGAGCATTGTAAAAACCACACCGGGGTCCCTGATCAAGCGCTGGGTCACGCAACCTGCTGTAAGGTTAGATTTGCTCAGACCTACTTGTGAGAGAACCGCTTCGGTTTTAAGGCAGCTACGTGAGAACAACATCTTTGGGCGATAAACATTTTCAGCTGATGAGGGCTGCCAGCTGAGAGAACAATTACAAAAGCACAACACTGAGCATATTGAATATAACAAGAAAACTGCGTCAGGCTACATTACGTTGTTTTTTTAAAACATAATCTGAGTGATAGGCAGGGCTAAACAAACTATGTTTCATCTGATCCTTATTGGAATGTTGATTATATGATTACATCAAAATTCAATGTATTGTCAACGTAAGTCTAGTGTTTGTAAAAACCAGCCGGCAGGACATACATCTGAGATTTATGGGTAAATAAATCCAACTCAGATTTAATCAATTATAAAGTCCAAGCAGAGGTAAGAATTATGTTTAACGCTAAAATTATTTTACCTGTACCAATGGACTCATCTTGTCATACCGACACACGGCTGTTTACAAAAGGAAATTAATTTTATGTTTGCCGTTCTGAATAAATGCCTCACATTCCACCTTGACTTTATTACTCTGGGATTTTGAAACAGTGGTCATGCTCTGCTAAAGCTGATAAAGGAGTAGAAAATATTTCTTTCTTTGCCTTATCCCACTTCAGTCTGAACCGGTGTATTAACTTCTGGCATTACGCCTTAATCGCGCCGCAAAAACAACTTCACGCTCGTAAGCGGCGTTCGATCGAGTCCGTGCTTTGTGTTTGTAAGGAATCTGACTCCTTCATGATCTGATCTAAACCCAGAGGACCCCTGAAATGAAGCACAAGCCGACCACAGCAGCTTAAAGCTTAAGGGCTTATAAACACAAACATACGATTATGGGGGTCTACAGAAACGCTGGGAAAATAGAATCCAGTTATTGATCTATGACCTTTAATTAATAGACTTATTAATAAGGATAAATGTAAATGAAGCATAGAGTTACTACCTACAAAACAAAAACAGTTATAGTTAGATTATGGTAACCACAATTGAACCATGATATAGCCACAGCAACCACAGTTTAACAATGGTATTAGTAGTAAAGTTGTGGTTACACTAATGGTAATCAATATCTTTCAAATAACACGGCTAGTTCTATTCTTATACCAGAAAACAATGAGATCTCAACCGAGATCAGTTATGTGAATTATATTAATAATGTCTTCTTTTACATAGAGAAAGACAAAATAAGAGACATTTGAAAATCACCTGCTCACCTTAAACTGTAAGAGGCAACACAACTTGTTTCACCCCATTTGCTCCATTGTATTTTTAAAGGCATGCATAATGATTTACGCTCTATTATATAACAATATCAAACCAATGAGCCAGCAAACAACACCGTAACTGTTCTCAAAACTAACTTCACTTTACAGTTTTGGTTACTTTTAACCAACTGGTTTCAAAGTTATTACGAAGTCCTAGACCTTATAATTCAGGTCAGCTTGACTCACATGCTGATGTTCTCAAAAAACACACAAAAACTAAATATATGTTCATGATGCACATTGTTAATAAACTCAATACACAGGAACAAACATCAGAAAGACTGATTTTACCAAAAAAAAAGCCCTTTACCAAACTATAACTAACTGTGATCATATTTACCTCTCGTACTGCACACACACACACACACACACACA
>JBAJNP010004863.1:0-31455 GCA_036877545.1 Yasuhikotakia modesta | reverse complement strand
AGTCAGTGAGTCACACAGTGAGTGACAAACTTTCTCTTGAGTGACAAACGCCCATGATATATGTTAAAATATATATAGTAAGTATAAAGATATATACAGCCCTAAGATATATATGTTTGCATATTGTTATACGTTTGTGAAATATCTCCATTTGAAATTTGGCAGTCACTGTGCGCATGCGAATGCAAAAACGTAAACGATAATGAAATATTTGCATTTGCATTTGGATTATGGCACAGTTTTTACGAGCACATATGGAAAAAGCAATTGCAAATGCAATTTGCAATTCCTTTTGAATATAGTCCAGAATATCACTCCACACATCTAAGAATACTACCATTGAAGAATACCATGATACATTTACTAACAGAAACAAGTACATATGAATATACCATGTTATATAAATATGGTATCATCCAATGTCACTGTATAAAGTACTGTGTTATTAACATCACTGTACCACAATACCACCATAGTACTTTTTTTGTAAGAAACTCTTTATAGAAAAAATGTAATTACACTGATTCAACAGAAATCATAGTAATTATTAGATGACAGAATGGACAGGTCCCTGTCACAGGAAACCATGTGCTGGTGAAGGGAAGACTGCTGTGTAATGCATAAACTATGGCCTGTATTTGTGGCTCAGGTCTGGCTCAGTGTGCAGAACTGTGCTGGCAGCTGAGAGGGGAGGCGGGACTTAGGCAGGTCCCTGGGGCAAAGGTTGCCCTTCAGCACAACATCGGTCTTGGTGGAGCCGTAGTGGTCACTCTCTACAGAATGGGCTTCCCTCAAGAAACAAGGTATGTTTAAAACTAAAACATTTTAAGAAGTGTATGCTGATATAGTGTGCCAGATATACCCAGTTGACCTCTTACCTAATTTAGTACCATCTTTTTTCTTATAAATTATTTATTAATTGTTAAAAGTATTTTAAAATTAACAGTTAAATGTTCTACTATTTAGAAGCTCTAGTGTTTAACTATTTAACATAGTTTCTTGTTTGTTTTACATACAGAGAATGGGTACAAAAGCCAAGGCTGTTACAGCTATATGACCTATCACACATATTAGTCTACATATTAAGCTATATTTATTAATCCCATGTGAATCACTCAGCAGCACAGATCTACCAGGTCAAAACAGTTCTGTTGAGGTCTTTTACAAAATATTAACAAATCACAGTTTGTCAGTCTCAGTCCTTGTTGAACTTGTACATGTATTTAAACCAGAACTTTGGACCTAGCACACATACATACATTAGCTCACATATGATAATTACCTGTTTTGAACTTTCTCAGCTCCCGCATTGGTGCTGTGTCCACCAGCGCATCCAACGAACTCAAGGGCTTCAAAGCTTATGCTGTCTTCAAAGAGATAGAAAAGAAACTAGAAAAGGTAAATCATTAGCACCTGTCTGTCACCAATTACAACATAAAAAGGCTCTCTGTAAATTGGGTTGTAATCTCCTTGTAGCTTTCTCACACCAATTAAACATAAAAATAATACAGGCAGAGGGATGAGTGAACAATGTCCTTGAGTTTCTCATTTCCTGGATGGAACAATGTTGGTGAATATTTTCAGTGTCAGTGTTCAAAGTCAATGATTATTAATTTAGTATATAATAAGTCAGTGCTTCTAAAATTTAAGGGCTAGAAATGTGATTGTAGACATAATTTATGCCACGCTAGGTTATTTGGTTAATGATAACTATCTGCCAAGAGTTTAAATTCCAGTTGTTTAGCATACAGGTCACATACTCATTGCCTCTTTTCATACGAATCATGTGTATTCGAATCACCTGTTTTTGCCATAATTTCTCTTTTCATTAAAGTCAGGTTGGAAATGTTTTTCCACTGTCCAATCCAATCTCTTGCTTTCGTATTTCTCGCAGAGTGGAGAGAACTTTGTTAAGAAAATTGGAGGTGTTTTTGCATTCAAAGTGAAGGATGGTCCAGGTGGAAAAGAGGCATTGTGGGTAGTTGATGTGAAAAATGGCAAAGGCTCAGTGACCAATGATGAAGGTAGGTGTGAGGACTTTAAACTGTGAGGCTGTCTGAGGTAATTGGAGTTATTGAGGAATAGAATCCAATATATATATATATATATGGCTTCTCAATGGCTTCTTATGTTTACTTCCGCTATAGGTAAAAAGGCTGACTGCACTATTGCGATGGCTGACTCAGATCTTCTAGCCATGATGACAGGGCAGATGAATCCACAAACAGTATGTTTCCATAACTGTTTATTCCAATGCTTAAACGGCACTGTATTGATTCTCTGTATTGATAATAATTACATTCAGGTTAAAGAAGGTAATCTTTCATCTTAAATCACTACACTGCTGCAATCCATGCAACTCTTTAAAATGCCAAAGTCTGCCTATTTACACCACATGCCTTGAAATGACTTAATCATTTGATGAAATATGGCAGCCACAATCAATAGTAAGAGCACACGAACACCTTTTAAACTTAATTTTTGTGGGTAGCTATAACGTCACACCCTGAGTTGCCTCGCTAGCAGAGGGAGCCATCTCCAGAGTACTGACTCCTGCTCCCTCTGCTTCCTGTTTGCTCACTTCCTGCATATTAAATATATAAATTATATATTATTTAATCCTGAAATTAAACATTAAATGCGGTTTTGCTTTTTATAGTGTGAGCGGATAGATCACGCCTGCCTCAACACAGCCTTAATGAAGCATGAGTAAATCGTCATCTCCCTGTCTTAAAATGTGTGTTTTATCCAAGGGTAACATGAATGAACATGGACAGTATGTAATATAGTCTCCTGCTTACTGATATTATTCATCATCTGTCACGTAGCATGAGTGCACGTGTCATTTGGAACACACGACAAAACAGTGGACGGTACTGTAACATGGTCAAATTATTTCAATAATATTTTTTTTGTTGATATCACTGTTTTATGATCGTTAAGAGCCAATATCGTAATCAAAATTAAAATTCAATGGATTGCACAGCCCTACTATCACATTAATGTCAGTGCCTGATTTCCTATTTGCCCTTGTTGGATCACCCTTTGTATTTGTCTGCTTGATTTGCCTGATTACTTCTGTTTTGACCATTTCTTGTTTATATTGTTTATGTCTCTGCCTGTCGATTTGGGTTTGTCTAATAAACCAATAGCTTATGGATTCACCCACTTAACAATAGCTAGGCGGGTTAATATTCTAATGTTATTTGCCTCAGCCAAACAGCTCTAATGGAGATAAAGTTTTGCAATTAGGGCCAGCTTTATAATAAAAGCTTTACAGAGTTCTTATAAAGAGTTTTACAGGGATGACTTTTGGCAACCAGATATCCATGCCCTGGCAATCACTGCCGCTTATAATACCTTTTGAATGGGCATCACTTTCTCCTTTCTTTCTATCTTCATAAAATGTATTCTTTTTTACCTCAAAAAAACTGTAGTATTTCATAATCATTGGGATGTTTCAATCAAGAGCACATCTGACTGTCAGATTAGTCCTCTGTCAGGGATCACCTCTGACCTGTGGGCTGTGATGTGCAATCCATTCCAGCTGACTGATCTCTGTGGAAAAAAGATTAACTTGGAGTTATTTTGACATTGCCATGTCCCAGCTTTAGCTACATCATATGTACAGTATTACTGTATGTTTCTGGTTTATCTATGAATGGAGGTCTTATAGCATGTATAGCAGAGACTTTGTTTTTGGCCATGATGTTTCTCTACTAACAGTTTCATGGCAAAACTGCTGTTATAAACGGTATAAAGCTCTGAAATCTGATTGGATAAGCCACATTTAAGGTTGCTTTGAAATACTGATATAAACGCACTACAGAAACAGCTGATGTGTATTAATGCGCTAAATTGTTACATTGCTTACAACTGTAAACAGCCTGCAGATAGAAAAATGCTATTACTATTATATTACTAATGCTGGTATTTTATTAAACAACAATGAATCATGAAACTTAGCCTTTTATAATCCCTTTTTATAATCATAAATGTGATTCTCTAGTGATTTACACCCATCTGTGTTCACTCAATCAACCTCTGTTATCTCTGTCCATCTGTGGAGCTCTACATTTGCCTCAGATACTTTGACTCTGAATCCATTTGAAAATTAGCCACTCTTTCTGCAATAATCCTCCATCACAGGAAACAGTTTTAATTTAATCCTTGCAAGCTGAACCCATTCAGAGGTTAAATTTCATAATCATCTCATGAGCATGTGAACATGTTAAAATGGGGTAGAAGTCCCATGATATGTCGTATGCTGCCATAAATGATCAATTTCGTAAAAATTTTAAGCATTTCTGCTTTTCAGCTTTTACTTTTCATTTAGAAATGTTTATATTTTCTAATCACAGATGTTCTGAATTATATTCATTGTGCCACTTCGCTGAATGATTGGCATACCATACTGAATTGTTTTTCTTTTATATTCCTAACTTCACTAATAGCTCTTCATTTGTTTTCTTCTGTAAAAGGCATTTTTCCAAGGAAAGCTGAAGATTACTGGGAATATGGGGATGGCCATGAAACTCCAGGACTTACAGCTGACAGCAGGCAAAGCCAAACTGTAACCATTTAAGAGATAATGAAAAAAATCCATTTTAATAGAATGAGCATGATATCACATCATTTTGAGGAGTCATTGCATTAAAGTATGTGCATAGACTTTTTTTTCATTGAAGAGCTGATTTTAAAGGGCTTTCCATACATCATGTTAATCATGTAACTAAAAGCAAATCATTTGAAACTTTCTCTAACAACTGATCTACATCTGAACTGAAGAACAATTGTATGATTTTTTGGATGAAGACTGATACTGAGGCTAATATAACAATACTGAGATATAATGTAGTTCAAATAATCCTCAAGGAATACATCACATTTGCAGCCATGTGGCCTTTTTCAGACTGTTGTACAACTGTAATTAGTTAATCACCACTTTAACAATAAATCTGAATGACTCCTACCTTCATTACATGGGGGTGTTTATAATGTGCGTCTGACTAGTAATGATTTCATAGTATTTGTAGACTAATGGCAAGTATAAGAATCTTTTTTTGGTACTACAAATTACGTTTGAAGCGAAAAATAACATTTACATTTATTCATTTGGCCAACGCTTTTTTCCAAAGCGACTAACAGTAAATAACAGCTTAATATCTAGGATCAAGGAACTTAAAAACTGATGTATGATTTATCTGTTTTAATTCATACATGGTAAACTGTTCTCTAGTTAATGTAGTGCCCTGTGGTTTCAAAACTTGAAGTCTTGGGTATATTGTCACCTTTAATATATACCTTGTTTTCGTATAGTTGTATTTTAATCATGTAAAAAAAGTTATTTCTAATAAGAAATGATTTCTAATAAATATTACTAAAATACATTCCACCTGTCTTCTATAATATTAATGCTTAAGGTTGTTTAGATATATTTTTAGACTTAATTGTAGCTTTTATGGCAACCATAATATTCCCACCAGCTCACAGTTATAGCCTGTCTCTACAGTTCAATAGCAATTTATTACATAGTATTTTGTGTACTTAGTGTAATATCAAGATGGTATCTTGTTGAGTAAATACAGTGTAAAGTACACTGTGCAACCCACATTTAAATAAATTATAGGGACTGTCGATACTCTATGTTCATGCTGAAACAAGTAGCCAGGTTGTTCTAGTTTTTGTTGCTATTTCTTCACAACCTTGTGTTTAAATAGTTTTAATGTGAGTTTGTGAATTTATTAAATTAGGGATTTTGTTTCCAATAAGTGCATGGCAAGATAACAATAATTTACTCTGTTCCTAAGTGGTGGTAAAAGAGGATTAGTAAAGCTCAGCAGCAGTCCGGAGAGAGGAAATGTGTCCATGGTAGAACAGAAGGCAACAATTTGTAATTTTTTATTAGAATACAAAGATCTTTGCTGTATTTGAGTAATGAGTAATTTTCCAGTTTATGCTGCCTCCAGTGTAATAGATGCAAGCCAATGTTATTTCCTGCAGTGTATGTCCACATGGCTGCATAAACCTTTTGCTGTGTGCGTCTCCGCTCTGTATTTCAGAAGCCGTTAAACAACCAGTTGCCTACTCATTAGACAAAATAATTATGCCAGGCCTCTTACTGTACATGCAAGAAAATAATTATAGCAGGTTAAAGACACAGAAAACCTTGGAACTTTGAACCCTTAAACAAGTTTCTTTTTTGATGGGATTCATGTTTCTTTTTTGATGGGATTCATGTTTCTTGGTTGTTGGTAGCAGTTTCTGTGTGGTGTGTGAGTTTATACATTTGGAACATGTTATGCTTTAGAAATCTGTGCAATAATGTATACAAGGTCAACATCTATAAAAATATGCATAAAACGTGTTAAAAAATGTTTAAAAAAAAAGCATTACTTTTGTCAAACATACAGACAGGAAGTGTCAGTTTTCAAAACTTTAATTCAAATCAAAATTACACACTTTTCATACAAAGAATTCTGTAAGGCTTTGAAAATTTGTTGTGTGCTTTGTAAATCCACAAAGTTTGTAAAGAAAGTTATTTGTGTCAAGGACAGACTTGCTCTTAATGTGTAAGCCAATAATAAAATGAAGGATAGCGTGTCTATAAATGTATATATGAGTAATATATGAAATGTTCTCATTATTTAAAATGAAAGGGCTAGCAGTTTATTTATGACCATGACCTGCATGCTGTCCCTTTTCAAATAAAACTTTACTTGATCTTTGCAACAATACAATAGGGCCCAATGCAAAAAGAAATGCATATAGGTTTAAAACTCAGTGATGGTGTGTAAAGAATTAAATTTTGGGTAAACTATCCCTTTAAGTAACCTGATCTGAAAATTTGCACATTCTGATGCTGGTCACACTCACATACTAAAATAGACAGGGGTTAAATAGAAGATCCAGCTCATCCGCTACATTGTGTGTGGGCGCTGGACTTGTATGGAGAACAGCTTGTAACATGTTCTTACAGCAATTATTTTGCATTTAAAGTTTTTATCCACATTTGGAAAATAACTTGGAACTTTATTTTTTCAAGTCAAAGTTAAGGATTGCACCTTTAATTTAATACTTAATAATAAATAAATAATAAAAATTAAATACTAATGTTGTTGTAAATTCCCCTCATTAATTTTATATTCTATAAGATCATTACATAAGTTTGTTTAAGCAGGTCTCAAGGAAAATGTTTCATGTACTGTTATCCCTAAAAGATTTGGATGCTTAAGCCAGTTTCAAACATATGAATTTCATTGCAGTAGTATTTGAGGCCACTGTATGTGGTCCCTGATGTTTAAATAAACATCTCCATGATAATTTACTTTCCCAGTTAATGAAAAAGGAGAAAGCTCTTTAAAAAATATAAAGACTGAACAAGAAATCTCAGCAGCATGTGAAATACACCAGAAATAAACAACAAATATCCACGTTCCGTACAAATAATGTCTGTCCATAGACGTAGTTTGACATGGTTTCAGAAAAGAGCATGTGACCTTTTTTGCTGATCTCTTCCATGAACCACAAGGAAAACACACAATGACAAAAATCTTTCTCAAAATTCCTGCTTAGTCTCTGTTTTATGAACAGAAATAGGGATGGGTCCAACAAACAGGGCCCTTTTACAAGTCCAAAAATCCATACATCCCCATTACGTTACCTCCCTTACAAGACCTCCACATGCATACTAAAAATCCAAAGACTGAGCAAAAGAAAGACAGGCAACTTAAAGCTCTTGGTCTTTTTGTTTGGTCTCTGAAGGGAACGGTATATACACCAGTCACAGTATAACAGTCTAGACATTGGTCTCCAGGCCGTTCATGTCAATGGTACAGTGGTCCTTGTCTTTGGGCTCTCTTTTGTAATGGTGTGGAGACAGATGAGGGGACTTTTTCTTCTCAGTGGGCCTGATGCCCTCCTCTAGCTGCACGAGACGGGCCACATCTGGCGAGAGGTGTTCAGTTTTTCTCACGGGGCCTGGTGGAGAAGGTTGGAAGCCACCGTTCTTTTGATAGGACGTCATTTGCTGAATACTGATCATGGGTTTGGTCTCACAGATGAGAGGAATCTGCAAAGACATCAGGTGAAGGCTGAAGAAGTCAGACCTTAGACCAATACTTTGAATTACTCACAGGTGACAAAAAGACCACTTCTGCCTGATATTTTTTCTCAGATTATCAACTAATTATATTTTGACTGAAATGGGTCCAAAAACATGAATGAGCTGTTAAATTGCATAAGGAGACTTAAAATAAGGAGACTGACCACCAAAAAAATGTATGCAAGACATTGCAGTCAGATTATGTTGATGATTTGACATACAGTATATTGAATATATATTAAATGTTGAATATACTTTACATGCATTGATTGTTTTAGTTGTTTTAGTAGGAGTTTAAAGGGACTATATAAATATACATCATCCAGTAATTCTCACCTCTTCACCCTCCTTCACAAAGTCCTTTCTGCATATATGTGCCATGATGCCTGTGGCCAAAGCATCACCCATCACATTCACCATTGTCCTGAAACGGTCTCTGATGGATAGACAAATAAGCTTTCCTGATCAAACATTACCACTCAGGTCATTTTTTTTAATTAAAACTCCAGAAACACAAATACGAAAAAAACTGAAGCAATCAGTTTCAAAAGAAACAATCTGTTTGATTTCTTACAGGGCCCAATCCACAGCAATAATTAGAGTGATGTCATCCGTAGGGAGTCCCACTGAAGTTAACACTATCACCATGGTCACAAGACCAGCCTGTGGAATGCCTGCAGCACCTATACTGGCCGCCGTAGCAGTGATGCTGAATATTAAAAAGCAAAAAACAAGGTAATGTTAGTGAAATGTTATAATTTAATATTTTCATTTGTGCTCATTATTTCAAACTGTATTCCTACTGGTATTCTCTGAGGTTTCTTTGAATAAAAATATGACAGCAGTTTATTCACTATTAAGCACATGTTGGAATTTAGTTTTGTTAGAAATGATTTCATTCTTACCTAATGGTGATGATTTGCCCAAAATCCAGCTCATAGTTGTTGACCTGGGCAATAAAGATGGCAGCCACAGCCTCATACAGGGCAGTACCATCCATGTTGATAGTGGCTCCCACAGGAAGCACAAAGCGAATTATCCGTCTGTCAATGTGGTTGTTCTCAAGGAGGCACTTGAAGGTGATAGGCAGCGTGGCAGAGCTGTATTACGGCACAAGTGTACAGTTAGTTATTCTCAGACTACCATTATTTTCTGCAAACTTCATAAAATAGATGTTATCTGTCATTAAACATAGTGAAAACTACTTTCTTTGAAAAATTGAATGTCAGCATTATCTAGCATAAAACATTGCCTTTAACTACTTGGCTATTATTTAAATAGTGTTTTCTCTAGTATTCTTATGAAATATTACAAAGCAAAATCATGGGAAAGTATTAGAAAAACAATTTAGTATTTACAAAAGTAAATATGGTCATTTTTTATAGTATTATTTGAACCTGTATGGCTTAAATGCAGGTTAAATAATGTTTTATGTACCTGGATGAAGTGGCTAAAGAGATAAGCAGGGCCTGTAAGATGCCTCGGATATAGACAATGGGGCTTTTTTTGGTGATAAAGAAGTACATCGAAGGCAGGATAAACAGGCCATGAAGAACCAACCCCATAAC
This sequence comes from Yasuhikotakia modesta, assembly GCA_036877545.1. Lineage (NCBI taxonomy): Eukaryota > Metazoa > Chordata > Actinopteri > Cypriniformes > Botiidae > Yasuhikotakia > Yasuhikotakia modesta. The sequence continues at coordinate 21,783 of JBAJNP010004863.1, read as the reverse complement.
CACAGTGATGGCGTAGAAACCCAATTTCTTTCCCATTGCAGAGGGGTCGTCCATTTCCAAGATCTTTCCAGCTACCAGAAACACAATCCCAAATGGGAAGTACCTGTAGATTTGCAACAACATATATATTATGTTATATTATTACACAGTGAACTATAAAACATTTTTTAAAAATTATGATTTATACAGTTTTGTTTAAAAAAGGTAAAAATGCCCTAACAAAAATTGTACAGTGATGTATCAGATAGAAATATGATGGAAGTTTGATAAGACATGTTTACCATATTTGTGAACAATGGTATTTACATGGAAAGAGAGGATTTATCTTTACCATATAACAATGGCCACAATTTTCAGCACAGCTTCATTCAGACTTTGGCAGAAGTTTACCAAAGCGCTGCCATTTGGTCCCATTCTACCAAGCATGATACCTAAGCAACAAATAAGCTTGTATTTTTTAAAAGCATTAATAAAACTGTACATGAAGATATAAAAATGCAGCATTGGTGCTCTAACTCACCCATAGTGGCTGAGAAAATCACAATACCGAGGACGTTCATGCCCTCACTGGTGCCTGGAAGAGTTCTAAAGACAACATCAGGAGGTGGGGTCAGGTCAAGGGAGAAGTTCTGAAAGTCTGTGCCATTGTCATCCTGGATTCCATAAATGTAGACCCGCCTGGTGGTGGTCTCCAGGATGTCCTGGCTAATGGTGGGTTTGGGCTTCATGATGGGGATGCTTCTTGTGCGATACTATTATATATTTAAGAGAGAAAATATATTAAAAATTCACAGCAATGAGTAAAAGGATTGTGCATGCAGAAATTAACAAATACACTGATCCAATGTATTTTTGAATGCATTGCAAGACAAAAGAGTATGTACATAAATATAGTAATTTAAAGATATATGAAAGCTGCAGTATAAAATGCACCTTTAATCTGACAATGACTTTGTCATAATGATTCTTAATGACACAAGTAAATGTATGTCTGAGAAGGAAAACTTAGCAACTGATTCAAAGAAAAAGAATACTTAGCAACTGATTCAAAGAAAAAGACGTAAATAGCTTTTTTCCAGGTTTTAAAGCGATAAGTGATACCAAACAAAAGAAACTTACTTGTTGGAAAGTTGCTTGAACCAAGTTGGCCGGGAACATGTTTCTAATGGAGGAGAAAACATATTGTTTTTTTATTTAGTATATTAATGAAGCAACAAGCCCCAAGAAGCTGTGTACCACAGTGAATTTAGAACAACTACAGGGGTTACAACACCTTTTAGCTTTCAGTACAAATCACAGTTTTCTGGGGCCTCATGAGGCTTTTTGCTTTTATAAAGCAATTAATCCATATACCTGTTTATGGAGTACAGTAAGCACACAGGCATTCCCCACATGGTACCAGAATTCAAAAACATAGAATAATTTAGTTTAAAGGAAAAGTGTTAAATTGATTTTTATTAATTAGTTAAAAAGTATTTAACACTACAAAGTATGCACTCTAATATCACTAGGAAAGTTAATACTTCAGTTAATACTTTAGTTTATAGTAGTATGCAAATTGAGTAGTATGCAAATTAAGACTAATGCTCTGTGCATAAATGAACTGATTCAATTAATTATAAAATCTCTAATTGTCTAGCTTTATGTGCTGGCAACAGACTATTTGGTCAACACAGTCAGAAACAGCAATATCCACATACTCACATATTCACATATCCTCATTTGTTACCTCTTTAATTCTGTCTTCAAAGACTTTCATTATAAAATGTACTAAATAAACACAGAGCTAAACTCATGCCTGTATGTAAATAGCACCCCTTCTGCCATTATCTAAATAAGGGACATATGGTGTTAGGCTCGGATCAGTAATCAGGTTTGGCTCCTACCTTCACCAAACACTCGAGTGACACGGGGCTACACGCAGTCACGCAGCACATGCAACAGGTGGGTCAGCAGTTGCCCGTCCTCGGTCCTTAGCCAACCCTGAACTGAGCCACATCTAATCTCATCTGATCCCTCACCATCACTACCTCACACTACTAACTATCTCCACAGTACAAGAATTCAGCCATCTATTTAAATATTACATGAAATTATTTCATTATGTCTGATAATCAGTAATGACGTTGTAAAGGAATTATGTATTCCAATTCCTCATTTTGGAAAAATACCAGTCATTTGTTTACATTTTTAGAAAGTATCAATCTTAATCTGCACAATAATGCACATAATCCATTTGTCTGTTTGTATTTAAACCTGTTTGTATGTGTGCATGTTCTTTCTGACAAACTGCCCCACTGACCAACTACAACAGTGACACAATGTCAGTGAGCCAAACTCTGCCCTCTTTCACTCAAGCTTAGCATTAGCTTTACTCACAAGATTCAACGAGCACTCCAAAGCCACAGCAGGTGAAAAGGCACCTCCAATTTCCATAAACTATTAAAACTTTGAATCTAGCCTATTTAAAAAATCAATTAGCTCTCAACATAGCCAACATAAAACATGCATATATATATATATATAATGATAGATAGATAGATAGATAGATAGATAGATACAGGGAAAAGATTTAATAAAACCAACAAAACCAACACTGTTTTCTATTTTCTGCACTCGTTTTTAAATCTTGGATTCATCAAGAACAGTAGCTATTTATAGCATCTCTACAGTTTTACCGGATGAGGTCCAGCAGAGCATCAGCTGAGCTCATGATGGGCTTCCCGCTGTCCTCAGAGTCCTCCTTCTGCGCAGCTCCACCTGGGTGGATAATGATAACCATGACGATGCCCACCACCACAGCCACAAAGGTCGTCCACAGATAATATGAGATTGTCATGATGCCCAGTCGACTGGAGCACTTAGCATCCAGTGCTGCTAGACCAGACATCAAACTGAAAAGAATAAAAACACACAGATTATTATCAATACAGGAGTTTAGGCAAGGCAGAACACATTTGGCATTGTTAGTTACCCCCATAATTATTAAAAGGTATAATCATATATGTAGACTTATCAATCTATTATTTAATTGTCATTAACATCAGTAAAGTTTCTAGTGTATCAATAATTTATTTGTTTATTTGTGTTGTATGTAAATTTCTGGCGCTTCAGTTTTACCAGAAAAACTGACACATCCATCATTTTTTATAAACACTGAACAAACAATCTGCATTTCCATACTGATTTTAACAGAATTCAACCTATGATCACAATTATTATTGATAATTTAATGGAATAAACGTTTTGCTAAGTAGCTACCATACAAGCTAGATCTCCAGCTAACATAATACTCTGAAGACAGCAGAGGTAATCATATACCACAAAAAAGCCCCCCAGATAGAAAGTAAACACTATATCCATTCCCCACACAACAGAAAAAAACAAAAGATGTATGTCCTAACATAATATGCCACTAGTTAAATTTTAATTTATTTTTTATTGAATTTTTTAATTCAATTTAATTGAATTTTTGTCACCTCATCTAAAGCTGTCTGGTATGGACTGGTTACAGCTTGTGGCTGATCACTACCCAGGACCTTTACAGGTCAAGATCCAGAATTGTTCTTGTTTTTTTATAAGTGTTTAAATACAATCCAATTGAATTAACTTAAATTCACACAGTTTCTAAATAAAAGCTGCAATCACTATCTATGTTCAAAACTTCGTTTTTTTTGCTAACTCTAACTTTAAACAACCTTATACTTTGCTGACTGTTTTACATTGTACATGTTTTACATGGAGCATTAATATTTATTTTGCATTACTGTTAAACCTGACACAGGTGGAAGGTGACATGATTTATTGATAACTAGCTGGTAAACACGGTTCAGGTAGTTATTTACAAATTAAATAAGTCACATGTATGTGTATGTTGAACAAATGGTGAAGATGAGAGACAGATGGTTACCAGGCAAGGTGACAAGGTAGACAAGGTGAGTGTACGTTAAGTCAAGTGTGTAATCTAAAAAAAGATAGTGTAAAAAGAGTGTGTTAATAAGTATGATAATCATCCACAGGTGGCGACTGGTATTCTGGTTATGTCCTAAGATGCAACTTAACTGTATCTATTTTTCTGTCTTGGTTATATAAAGTGGTAAAATGATGGATGTCACAGTTATACTAATTTGGGCTCCACATCCATATAGTTAATGTTAAAGTTAATGTATAATGTTTTAAGTTAAAGTTTTACTAAATTGCATTAAACTAAAATAAATACAAAGATTCAAGAGCAATTACAAAAGATTTCTTTTCATAATTGCAAAGCTCTTTTACATGCCATTGACTTGGAATACTTTATAATAATCAAATCACAATTTGTTCCTATAGCACTGCAGGTAATTGTTATATCAGTCTGAGACACTCTGTAATTAGCATTCAGATAATGTTCATGTAAGCTTCTACTTTGCTGTGTGAAATTTGAAAAGTTTAACATTTTAAAATTTGTTAGATAAGAGAAACAGGTTTTGAGGGCCTCATGCAGGATCAGAATATATATTTTTATATATTATAAATAATTTATTTCTCGCCATTTACACCATTACCATATCATTAATAAAATAATAAAAATGCTTAACTGTTGGGACAAAGTTGACCAAATATATTATTTCACATGACCATGGTGACCAAAAAAGTCTATAGGGAGTGTTTTTAATTAAATATTATATACACATGTTTTTTTAAGTAATGCTACAAACATGATATCATTAAACAGTGCAGGACACAATTGTGTGTATGACCATTCAAGTTTGTTTTTATTGATAGAGTGCAGAAAATAGAGGTGGATATAGCATTTTGTCTTGTAAAAAACAAATTTACACTTTTATCGTAGCACACATAACTGTGACTAAAGATTGTATCTGAGTAACATATATGGATTGTAGATATATATGTGTGTGTATGCTTGTCTGCAGAGATCATGTTGTGGTAGAATTAAGCTCTTTGCTGTCCCAGCACACATTCCAATACAGACAAGCAGTGGTACTTCCAGACCATCTGGAGCTTTCTGTGAAGCACCTCTATAGGACAAGAGCATTACCCTAATCCTGCCTGGCGATGGGAGAATTCCAGATAAAGATTCAACTCCTGGGCCTTTACTCCACGGAGGTCAGACAAGTAATTTATCAGGTGGGACAAATAAATTCACTTGTTGGAAATGTATAGTGAAATATAAGTCAAGGAATCTAACAAAAATATGTCAGGGTTACATTTTTTCATTTAGGCATTTAGCAGACGCTTTTGTCCAAAGTGACTTACACTGTGAGGAGAAAGGTTATATTTCACCTCAAAATAATAATAAAAATATGTCAAAATTCCTGTGATAATAATATATGTAAACTATATTACAATAACAATTGGCCTAATAAAATAATTTTGTTAGGTTGGCATTCATTTATTTGTATGCATCACAATAAGAAAATTATATAGTTTTGCATCATGGTACAAAATTAAAAATGTTTGAAAAAGGTCTTTATCTTACATAAAGTTATATTGATTGTATTTGTATTGAAGCAATCATTTTGCTGTCTACACAAAAACATGCATTATGTATTGGCACAGTTAGGATGCCTATAGGTGCATCACATGTGATATAATGTACCTATGCCATATGGAAATATTTTCTGTCCAAAGTTATGTTTGCTGCAGAACTCAAATTATTATTTCAACTATGTTTCCATCCATTGAAACTTGTTAGCATTAAAATGTCAGTACATGTTACCAGCATGCTGCCTCAGAGCTATAATTATAAAAATTATAAACTATCATAAAAGACCTTTTAAAACTGTGTCCTAGATAAAGAATTCACATGTTTTTTTCCTCTTTCTCATTCATATACTTGCATGTCATGGTGGCCATTGATTAAAGCTGAACGTGACATGAATACAAATGCACACTGTAAGAAGAAAGTGCAGGGTTGTCTGTGATTATGGCTAGAGTACTCATCAGATAATCTGGTTTCCGCTTTTGCTGGTGGGCAGATGGTGGAGAAACGAGGACAGAACACAGACCTTGCTCTTGCCCTTAAGCTCTTGCATACCATTTGATTAATATGTTGTTTTATTTATTTTTAACCAGGCGGGGCATTGCTAGACCCTTAAATATGACATGTTGTATATGCAATGCAACATGGGATAAACTTGCTTTGGCTGACCCAAATGAATATATGAGTGTTCCTTTAGAGTAGATTGGTGGCTTTGCCAAATTGCCATTCTGCCTTCTTAAGTCAACTTTTCTTTTTACTACATTTCATGCTACAACATGTAGGTCAACACAGAGTGAACTTTTTTATATATGACTATTTGATAACCATTTTTCATTTTTTTTTAAGTTTAATTTTGTTGCTTCATTTTGAAGGTCTTTGCTTATTGTGCATATGTACTGTCACAGTAGCTTGCCTCAATTAGCAGTAATAAGCAATCCTGACTCTCACGTGGCGAATACTTCTTGGCTACTAGCCCAAATGGCAAGGGATGAAAACCCTCCATGCTTGTTGTGTATGTTGGGTGTTTAAAACAATGACCTAAGCTTCAGGTCAGTATTAAGAAGAATGTGTGTTGGTGACATAGCAGAGAATACAAGAAAAGACTTACTATGGGAAGTAAGTCTTACTATGCTTTTACAGAGAATACAAAATGTCTTTTTTGTTTTCCATGTTGAAAATCTGTTACAACCAGCATAACTTTATTTTTAGAAAGGTTTACAGAGACTGAACATTTTTATAATACCTTTGTTGTCATTTTTATAATGACATTTTAATGACTTAATTTTTATAATACCTTTGTTGCTGATTTGAAATATCAAAAGTAATGTATTGAAACCTCATTTTAATGAACAGTTTGTAAGATTTTGTGTTATTCCCATTCAGGTATACAGAAGCTAAATCTGAATGTCCATAACAATGACTACAGAGTAAACAGACTTGCCTTACACTTTGACATTAAAAACTCCACTTTCAGTGTATACATAAGAACAGCTTGAACATTCTGCAAACTTTTGTGTTCCCCGGAATAAGAAGACTAATATGTTGTTGGGTTGACATTATGATCAATATATGACATAATACATACTTTATTAATATTTTTAGGGTAAACCATCTTATAAAACTTTTTTCTTAAAACAACTGTGAAGCTGCCCTTATATAGGAATAAGAACACAAACAGCACCTAAACATCCAAAGAAGACCCTCATGACAAAATCTTTTCCTACCTGGAGACTACAAGCGGCAAGATGAGCATCTTTAACATCCGCATCAGTAACTCTCCTGGAAACTGAAAATATTTGACCTCCTGATGAACAGAATAAAAGACAACATTACTGCTCATATATTATCATTAAACACACTAAAAACAAAATATTTTGGATAGACCATAACATTCACAAATAAAAAGCGTGTATTAGTATCAACAGGTCTGTAGCACTTGATCTTGTAAGAATTGAATTAAAAGCCTTTTCAAAAATTGTTAGTATTTTGCATTGTTTGGAATTCCGAATGTCACAGTCTTATGTACAATTTTGTCATGACTACCTTCAGAAATATTCAGAAGTATTTTTAATGATGAGAATGTAATTTACATAGGTTTGGTTCTGGCGGACTGTATGTACTACACTGCTGCTGCCATGAATAATTTGGACATGCACATAATTATGAGGAACAGCATACATGCTGCTGTAAAAAAAATATGGAGAATTGCACATAGCCGAATAAATAGATAACTGGAAAAATTGATTGGTTGTGCTGCCTACTTTATGAGATCAGATCAGCTGCAAGAAAGAGTTTCTTAATTAAATCATGAATGTTTGCTGTTACCCACCATTAGACAAAATTAATAAAGAAAAAACTGCTACAGCAAAGCTGTAATTCCATGGCTGCATAAAACAACCAACAGGCCAAAATAAGTAAAAATGTCTTGAAGGGCATAATGTTTTTAAAAGAAGCTGAGGAACATATTGCTGTTTAAATCGCTTTAAGGCCTGTATTAAAGGGGGGAAGGGACCAGCATGGGTTGGATCAGGGCCATCGTCTTAGCAGCATCTAGATCAATGCTTATAAATGGCTGTGGCATTGCTATGCTAAATGCTAAGGGTAATGTTAAAAAAACAGCTGGCACGGAGCCTCAGCATCTGCCACTGTTGTCCCTGACCATGTCGAGTCTGCCATGTGGCGTAATCAAAACTGACAGTGAGATGCAAGCACTCATTACTAGTCATTCATTGGTGTAATGACTGACAGAAAAAGTAAAGAAAAATGCAAATGCAATTGCAAAACTACAACTTTTTTGTATTGGCTTAGAACTCAACAGCCATAAGGTATGCTCATGCAAACTTCCTGAAATTTGGCACTGTTGTTTTCTATTAGTATTTGATGGATATAACTGTAATACAGGCAGCAAAATGTGTATGCTTTACTGTCCTGTTTTAACTGAAAATTATAGACTGCCTATTATATCATTGCATAAACTAATTACAAGGCAAGTGAATCTATATATATGTATTCAGTACATCTATACATATATGCCCTACACACACACACACACATATACATACACACAAATAAATATAGACAGTGTGAGAAACTTAATCTTCTAAACTAGATTACTTCCTTTGTTCATAAACCTCACAACAGAACCAGCAAGAATGGTTCAGCTTGAGGTAGATCCTGCAATGTTTCTGTGTGATTGACTGATAATCTCCTCAGGCCAACTAAATGGCTGGTATTCTTGTCACAATCATAGAAAATTTTTATGGAATGTACATCTTCTCAAAGCTTTCAAACAGGTAGTTGAATACTGTGCAGTGGACTGGATTGATTGTCCATTGAATTTAATGAAAAAGGCTTTAATTATCAAAATCAATGTATTGATTGATGCTTTAGGGCTTCATTCTGTTATTTGTTTTGGTTTTAGAATGTCTATGTTGCTCACAGTACAGAAATGTAAAATATGATTATATAATTGTTATGATAATATAATTATTATGATATAATATGATATTATAATTATCATATATGTGGCATATTCAGGACTTACATGCCAATATATTGCATTTAGGGAATTGAACATTGTACATAATAACTAATATAATACATCAGTAGTTGATTAAAGGTTGCTATTCAAGTGATCTATGTCACAAGAAGACTAATAAATCTTCCTCCCTGCAAGACCATTGACTGAAGGAGCAAATTGGTAACAGGTGTAACAGTTGTGGGAAACCAATAACACTCACCTGTTCAGAGAGGTGTTTGGAGCGCAAGAAAAAGCCCAGAAGGCATCCAATGACCACGGCCAACACTGACAAGATGAGGAGGCCGTTTTGTTGGCACACATTTTTAACACGGCCCCACACAGCACGTAGCGCCATGGTGACACGTCCACGTCCACCACCCGCTTAATGAGCCATACAAACACCTTGACCCAAGAGTACAAATGCACAGCAGGGACAAAGGTTAATATACATGCAGATGAAGCAAGAGATGGGAAAACAATTTAGGAAGCCAGAGCCAATTGTAAAAAAGTTGGCAATGTAGGTCCGTCAGAGTATAAGCAGTTAGTATCAATCCACGGATGGTCACTCCTTGCACGGCTAAACCCCATCACATTTTTCAGGCACAGACACACAATACTTCTCACTCGGTCACTCTCTCTCTCTTTCTGAGCCACCAAACCCCTTTACTGTATACTTCAGACTTACCAATAGGGGGCTCTGCGACAGCTGGTGATATTGTCTCTGAGAATAATGCCAGCGATCCTATTAGAACCGCACTGCATTAAGCCGATCTGAAGATGGATTAGATGGATAGATGGAAAGACAGACAGACAGATAGAATAAAGCTCTCTATACAATTGGATATGGGAATTGTTGTAACTATGTATTAAAAAGGTTAACAAAAACAGGGAACCAACGTGACCAATGTAGTTGTTTACCAGCAGGGGTTTTAAAGAGAGTGCACATTCACTTGGGAAGCTCTATCAGTGTGTGCAGGTGTGTTTGTAATGTGGCCTTGCACCCTCCTGTGGTTGTTTGGCGTCAGTAAACAAAGCTACAGTGCGACTCACAGGTAAATTAAAATGAGATTTTAAAAAATAAATTTAAATTAAAGGTAAATTAAAAGATTTTGTGCTCTACAAATGCATGGTACTCAACATAAAAGAACATAATTTTAAAAAAACTTAAAAAAAAATAAATTCAGCTTTCATTTTGACAATTCATTTAGAATTTAAAAAATCAAGTAACATTTAATTTAATAAAAATTCAAATTAAAGTTACATTTAATTTAGGAAAAAAATACAATCACTAATCATTATTAACAAATTGAAATATCAATAAATTGCGCTTGCAGTGAATTAAATTGAAATTAATTACTTAATTAATTGATTAATTAAATTACATTATTAAATAACAAGAATTGCATAAAAAATGTTTTCACAAACAGGTCACCTGGGGCAGTTGTGGTCTACTGGTTAAAGGAGTCGGGCTTGTAATCAGTAGGTTGCTGGTTCGATTCCAGCGCTGGCAGGTAGCAACTGAAGTGCCCTTGAGCAAGGCACCTAACCCCCGATTGCTCCCCGGGCACTGCAGGGATCCCTGTCAGACAGCTGCCCACTGCTCCGGGTGTGTGTGTTCACTCCTCACAATGGATGGGTTAAATGCAGAGGTCACATTTCGGTTATGGGCAACTGTACTTTCACTTTCACAGGTATACTCTCTACTGTGTAATGAAGCTGAAGCAGAGGTTACAATACATGTTGTAACACCTCTGTTGTAACACCACAAATCCCAATCGTGAAACAAAGACATAAGCATGAACAAGCACAGGTCGTAGGCAGGCAGATAACATTCAAAAACGGTAGGCAGGCAAACACAAATGAGCAACAGAGGCAAACAACAGAGGCAAACAAATCCACAGAGGCAAAATCAAAAAAGGCAGAAACAGAAGCAGACAAGACAACACACAGGCGTTACTGGCGTTACCCTCGCCTGAATATTGTAATGCATTACAGAATTTCCCTGTTACAGTGTGTGTATACATATGTAGGCGAGGGGTCCCTTTGCTGGTGTGGTGGTATGGATGGTATTGTTACATACTGCATAATCTATACAATCAGAGACATTTCCTATTTAATACCACTTAAATTGCCATTTATAGGAACTCATACAAGCTATATCACACTACAGAGCAATAACTGTAAAACACTCTCAGGCTACGTATTTATCCCTGGTTCTCAAAGGAAACAATACACTGTGTCAAAAGCTTTATGGGAATGCCTCAAGTGTAATCGCGCTCTGAATCACGTGTAAAATCAGTCCAATGAGTTGTACACAGAGATACATCACAAATGGGGTGACGTCATGACCATAAAACTTAGGACGCAAAGGTGTGTGCGTTGATCAAACCGGTAGCTTGGATAGGAATGAAGGAAGCGCACGCAGTTAGACATTCTGTATATACAGGATCTGGGTAAAAGCTGGAGGCAGGAAATAATCTAATAGGTAAATGTCTTAGAAAATGGTACCTACTGTCCTAAAGACCAGCGTGAAAGATTTTTATTTAATGTGGCGGCTATCAGTAGCCAGTGGACTGAGATCAGAAACAGTGTGACATCGGCTGTAGCATAATGCTGTAGCATTCTGATCATTTGCAGGAGTTTGGTTGCATTGGCTGAGAGGCCAGACAGAAGGGCATTGTAGTAGATCAGCTTTGTAGCTTAAAGCTTACAAAAGCTATAAAGTTGTTGTTTATTGCACACACCTTCACATTTTGGCTCTTTGTATCTCTCTTGTTTACCTTTAAATGTCCTGAATCGTGAACTTCTATGAGCTGCAAACACACTCTTAGATGAGAGGTTCCTATCTAGCCAGTCACACAGGAGTCTGCCTTTTTTCCCCTGACCTCCATGAGGAGGTTTTTAAGTCATGAAAGACCTTACTTTGCTCACATTTTTGTGCCTCACAATTCTATAGTAATGTGGTAGGACTCAGCAAGTAGGGGTACAAGACAATGCCCTGGCCCTTCTTCCAGGAGCCTGATCCTTGCTAGAACTAGAACTATCTGTCTGAGTTTTTCTACAGCCCGGGGGTGTACTGTAACACCCCTGTTTGGACTGTATTGTTGGTTTGTCCTTATATGGAGTTCCTGTTCTTGTTTAGTTTCTCACCTGTGTGTGGTTTGTTAATTAGTTTGTCTTTTGGCGTTTCCTGGTTGGTGGTTATTGTATTGTAATGTCGTGTTCCCCGGTCTAGAGAGAAAGCATAGAGAGAAAACAATGTAGACTGTTGGAAGGTAAAATAGATTATTCAGAATCAAGTAACAAGAAATAAATGTTGCCTTAACAATTTCACTATTTTGGAACCATGGTTCTAAATCTAAAGCAGACAAGTGTAAGGACCACCCATTGTCCCAACCACCCATTGAATCCAATTGAGTGGTTGAAGGTATCTCATGTGTTCTGTCTTTATTCAGTACTTTTATAAGATTTTACATAATTTACTATCATTTGGTTTTAATTCACTCTGTGATTAATTCTAATCTGACTACACATTAATAATAAATTTAAGATAGTTGTTCTAAATAATTTGTTGATCACAATTTAGGGCTTGATTAGAAGTTCTCATACTTTTAGGTATTCTTTCATTAGCGACCCACTGTCACTGTCACACAGAGTCTTGCGCTGTAAAGATATATACGCAAATCTGACGGACACAAAACTGTCAGTCTGATTTTATTAAATAATATTATTAAATCAGGCAGCTCACTGCTTGCTCTAGATTAATAATAATTCTCTTAGTCACAATCATGCAACTTGCTAAGTCAGGTGATAGACAGAAATCTTGAGATCTTGGTTGATGTGCTCCCTTGTATACAGAATACACAACGGTTAATTTTTAAGCAATATTCTTTTGAAATTGCATATAAACAATACAATTTTATATAATACAATACAACTTCGTTGTTAAAACCAGTTATTGTGTCATTTTTTTCTTATTTATCGAAACATGTTCATATAAGTTTGTACAAACAGCATTTCTAATTTTACAGTCTTTACATTCTCATCTATGCAAACATTTTGCAGTTATTTTGTACAATAAGTTATACAGTGACATAGGAAATTACAATTAAGTTGTTGAGATTAGTACCTGTAACTATACCATATGACCAATGAGTGCATTAGAATATTAATTAACTTAGATTTTCATTGTCTGCTAACAGACAATTTTCATTGACACTTTTTTCAAAAGTGACTTACATTGTGAGGAAAAAAAGAGATAAATCACAAGAAGACAATACGCATAGCCATACATATTCGGCCTATGTATGGCTATGCATACATAGCCAGCCTTTAGGTTTAAAAGAAGGACATGTGTGGGCAAACCAAGACTGGTCACCCTAACAAATACTGACACATTAGTTACTACAAGTTGTCTGATTTTTAAAATAACACAACACAAGTAACACTTTTTTAATTTTTTAAAGTCAAAGTTGCATAAGGGCTTAAATGGCAGGACGCGTTCCTAGGTGTGCTGCTCTCCCCAACTTTTCACTACCTTTCCACTGATAAAAAAAGGGCATAATGCATGGCTACTGTTTATTTTGAATCAGATTTAACCACAGATTATTACTTTGCTCTGATCATTTCAAGTCGCCCTCCTCCCAAGGATGCAAGAGAGGCTTTCTGTCAGACAGATCTTCAGGAAACCCTGTCTAGGGTAAAAACACTTTTGGACCACAGTACTGAAGCAGAGGTCCCTCTTTCCTGCATGAAAATAGCCTTGTAATTGTAATTGAGTATATTGTAAAGAAGTTGATCAGTATAATTTATGTAATTATATTGTCTATCTCCATAGGCCATAAACATGAAATATTGGCTACCGAGATGTATTTGTACATCCGTATGGGATTGCATAGTGTTAGCACCTGTTGTATTTTGCAGCAACATACATTTTTCCTCTGTGTGCATACAAACACAGTTTCCACATGAGCAAGTGGAGTGATGAGTGGTGAGTGATGAATGGACAGTGTAAATCTGTTTTCTATACCTATACAATGATTGTTTCTTAGTACTCTGTGTTTCATTGTTCTCTTTGAGTGTTATTCATTATGGCAATGACCTGTATGGCCCAGGTGAATGAACAGCATTCAAAAATGATAAACCTTTGGTCCAGTTATGCTAATATTAATCCTTGACTTTACACTATGGCTAAGCTCTATTTGAACTAGTTCTGTTTTTGTTTTGAACTCAGCCAACAGTGGCAGATGCGCACCTGTAGCCCAAGATTAACACCCAAACCTGAAGCCTCTGTTCATATACAGTATTTACATTAGAGTACAGCTAGTATTTATTCTTGATTTATGATGATGCAAAGGATTAATGTCCAAATTGGTGTAATGCAATGTGGGCTCCTGTAAGATATATCCAAGATATCATCACATGTGCAGAGAAATCAAAGCAAATACGCAATGAGGTATCATGTTGTGTTCATGTTACTGGTGAGCTTGGTGTGATTGTTTTTTGTTTCAAAATTCTAAGATCTTCTATGTACAAAATCTATGTATGTTATTTACACTGTCATTTAAAGTGTATTTAAAGAGCATTTAAAGAGTTACTCAAAGAGAGTTAGTAGAATCAGTGGGTTTGTTTTCATGGTGTTTGTACATTATAATGTGCAGTAAATAATACAGTAGTGGTGAAAAGGGGACTGAAGATTCATGGAGGCAAAGAGGAAAGGCTGCTGCAAGGAGAGCGACAGATCATCGTGGCTGTTACGTTGGATTGGGAGGACTCCAACCACTTATTCTTTTCTGAGATATTTTAGAGACTTGCAAGGATTGCACAATGTCAGACCCAGATGATGATAATAGTAAAGCTAATTTGGTAATGATTTCTAAATCAAGAAATCAAGTAAACAAGACATTAATTTTCACATTAAGTCAGAGGTGAATGTCCTGAGAGAACAGTATGTAGCACCATATTGTGGTGATATTGAGAAAGATGGCAGATCAGTTGACGATTTTATAGAGGAAGTTAAACAGGTGCTGCATGCTAGACATAAGTCAGACCATGATCAGTATGATTTTGTTATGTTTCTCCTAAGAGGTATGACCCTGGTAGAGGTACACACAACACCCTACAAAACATGCCCATTAAACAAAGTTGACCGAACAAAGAATGCTAACCAACTTAAAAAGGAATTTACATCACAGGAGAGTATTAAATCTAAAGATTGATTAGTGGGCCCTGACACGTTGTGAAACCCTGATAGTTTAAAATGTCTTTGAAAACCAACTCCAATGCATATTTTTAATAATCAACATGGATGTTGAAATCACCAACAATTATGACTTGTGGCTAATCTGTGGCTAATACTATTTCTAATTAAAGTCAACAAAAGCCTCTCTTGTAATAGTAATTGCAGTAATGTGTATGAATACATTTGAGTATTCATACACACACAGTGGGCATTTTGGACCTCAAAGCTATACTCCAACAAGCACACACATACATATACATACACCTGTCATACTTTTGGTTAACTGAATTTAATTAAGATACCAAAACTGTACTTTTTTTGTATATGTTAATTTCAGGAAGTCATGGACTTTTTAAGTAATCTGATATTACTGTGTTGCCTGACAAACTGTAGCCAGTTTGAAGTGAAAATAACTGCATCATGGGAAATGAATCTTGATGAATCTCAATGAATCTTGTTACATGCATGGTCGTTGTAATGTCTGCACATGAATGTTTGTCCACAAAAACAAGATTCTTCAAGAACTTAAAGAACTAAAAAAGAACAATGGTCAGTGCGTCTGTTCAATGCCTAATGTTTTCTGTTAAAAAAAATGTCACGAACATCACTATGTAAATTTATAACCCTGTATATCCCTGGTAGACACAAATTAACCATTGTTTTTCTTGTCATGAGCAAATCATGATAACGTCAAAGAGAATTGTTCTGTTAGAATGTCAACAGTACGAATGTGAAAATAGTCTTTTGGAACTGTTTCATTAAGTGTTTTTCATCAGCCACAGATCCCCATGCTGAATTGCTCTCCACATGGCCCTCTGTGCTCGGTACTGTGGTAGCAGTGCTTTCTATCACCCTCCTGATAGCAGTGGGTGTGAAATACCATCTTTCTCTGTGTTGCTTGACTAGAAACACTCAAGATTTACTACTAGAGGGAGATACAGCCAGCCATTTCAGCCAAGCTGGGGCTCTGGAGGGAGGAGTGCCAGTTCGAGGCATAAGGGGCAGAAGGATCCATGCGAGCATGGACAGTTCAGGTGAGGATTATGATGATGATGGCTTTATTGAAGACACCTACATTCAGGCATGTGAGAGAGAGAGAGGGCTGAGCATGAGGAGAACCATCAGGAAGATGTAGAGGAAACAGATGATGAGCTGATCATCCCAGACATTATATAAACTGTTTTTTTACTATCCAGTTTTATAATGTTGCAGTTCTTTGTAATCACTAAACAGTTACTATTTCTTGGGTTCTTGATTTACAGTCATATGGACTGGGTTGTACTTAAAAGGGATTTTGTTTAAGATTGGTACACTGTTTGGAAGCACTTGATGGGCCAAAAAATTGCTATTGTGGTTTCCACGACAATATTATTTATATGTGTTAAATCTGCATTTTAAATGCTTCATTAGAAATTGTGTTCCTGTAGCTTAATTTGTTGTGTTCATTGTCATCGTAGCTTCATAAATCACTGTGTTAGCAGTGCAAAAGATCATGAGTTTAATTCCCAGGGTATACATGTAGTGACAAAATGTTTTAGTGTTGCAATTTTAGTAATGTAATTGTCTATATCAGGGCTAGCCAAAGCATTTTGGGGGCCTCAAGCAGTTGATGAGGCCCCCATTCTCCAATGTACACAACATACTCATCTTCAAAATATTACATCAGACTGCTGTATAATTCCAATTTTATGTAATTAATATACATACAACAAAAAAGTATAAAAACAGTGCAAAATCGGTTTGTTAATAAAGTTTAACAAAGTAAGCACTTAAAAACAGCCACCACAAAGTAATAAGCAGACACAAAGTTTGTAACTGTAAATGAACAAAATATGTTTTTTTCAGAGGTTCAACTCAGAGGTTGTAATAATGTCAAAGTGCAATTGGCCCCTCCTCCCTGCTGGCCTACACTTAAAGATCTGTCCAGCCTCAATATGGGGACTTATACTACTATTTAAAGTCTGTTTTCTTTTCTCTGTTATTTTATCTGGACACTAACACAGATAGTTGTCTAATATGAGTTACGTTCATATGTTCCTTTTATTAATTTTATAATTAGTAAATTATCTTGTGACCTCCATACAGTTTAGATATCGTCTAGGACAGGGGACGCCCTATTATTCCACTGCAGCAAGCCCACTGATCTGAACACCATATTGAGGAATGGTACATCTACAATATTAGCCTAATATTAATTCACACAAAGGTTTATTACTGTGTTAGTTACAGTGGGCAACTTACTGTTCAACAAACTACAAAAATAAACAAACTGCTAAACAAAGTAGGTAACATTATAATTGCAAACACAACAGACTATGAAAAAACATTGGTTATCATATCACTTCGCATTATCACATCACTTGGCACTAATTCCATATGTGTACATATGATATATTCCATATATCTTTGATGTCTTCTGTGTGAATCTACAACTATGTAAATAGTTGTGAAAATAAAGAAAATACATTGAATGTGAAGGTGTGTCCAAACTTTTGGCCTGTACTGTATATTATATATATATATTGTTATACGTTTATGTTCTCGTTGAGTGTTATTCATTATGGCAGTGACCGTATGGCTCAGGCGAATGCACAGCATTCAATAATGATAAACTTTTGGCCAAATTATACTGTCATGTCATTATACTCTCATTAATTCTTGACTTTACACTGTGGCTCAAATCTATTTGACAGTTCTGTTTTCGTTTCGAACGGGGCTGATGCGCACCGTCAGCCTAAGATTAACACGCAAACCTGAAGCCTCCGTTCATAAACAGTTTTACATTAAACTATAGTTAGTAAGTCTTGATTCATGATGACGCAAAGGATTAATGTCCAGATAGATGCAGTGGCTACTTTGTGGGCACGTAACGCTGAAAGCGTTCAAACAAACATTACAAATAACTTACCATTGAGAAAATTTACCATCATGTAAATCCTGCCTTTGCTTAACAGGTTCTTCCTGTGAATTCAGTGTCTCTGGTTCGGGCTCAAACATATAAGGCTGAATCTGCGCCATAACTGTCGGTCTACGTGTTCGTGCAGTAAATGGTTCCGCATATGTTTAAAAGCCAGGAGACAACGTCACATAATTATTCTTTCATGTGGCAGTGAAGGCAGCCAATCACCGTACAGCGCTCCGCATATCATTATAAGTTTGTCAGAGCCCCTCCAGCGGCGCAGAATTTGCGCAGAACGCTCAAATTCACCTGTTTAATAGCCCCGTCATAAAATCGTTTTTTTAAAGAGGTTTTTAGACAGCTTCTGGGGCATTACAGACTTAACCAAARTGCTATTCTCTCTATGTCACATCACAGAACAAGAATCTATACTCCGCTCAACCACTCTTGGTCACCTTTAAGGAATAATAAAAAAGTCAGTATTAAATTACATTATCTATTTTTCTACATTTTATGAAAATCAACTTTAGGGCAGAAAATCAACTGCCCTAAACTCCCTGGAAGGAATTTATTTCAACATTAATAAAAACAAAAGTAGCTGTCTGTTAAATAAGAAATAATAATAACTGACAACAGGCTGTTATTATTAGAAGAATAATCCATATTCAAAATGGTAATGCAAAGCAAATGCAATGTGAAACCTTTTTTTAAATTCAACAGAAGTGGTAATTATACCACACAGTTTTGTCAAAAATAACATCAAACATCAAAAATAACCTAAAGGCAGTTTTGATGTTTTATTTAATTAGACATTTGTCAGGCTTTTCTTGTTTTCAGTCTCATCTAAGTGATTAATGACTGGATACTACATTTAAAATTGAATTATTCAACTAATTTTAACAACATTCGTTTATAAAATAACATTCGATATTTAGGTTTTGGCGCCATCTTCAGACAATGACTTCGCCCAATGACGCCACTCAAAATATAACTTTAATCAACAGGGTTAAGCACATGATTTCTTTGACATTTTAGGCAGCACATTAAAAGGGAGGCTTTTAAATATATTATAAAACATTATTACATTCACACGGATTACATAATTCTAATTTAGGTTCTTCCAGTGAAAATTTTTGACCTCTTCTCCTGTGCTTCTCATAACAAATTTGACTGACTGGAGGTTGAACTCCTCCATGGTCGATTTCTTGGCCTCGCTACTGTATAAACCTGTACTCTTCTTTGTCTTCTTTGCCTTCTTAAGTTTCTCTTTTTCTGAACATAAACCACCATTCCATACACCATCACACCAAGCACCATAGTGCCCCCACTGGCAAGGAGGGTCACCCCAGAAAGAAGCATACCTGACTGGGTCAGACTGAGCAGTGTAGTACCACAAATAACCAATGCAAGGCCAGTAAAGAGCAAGAGCATGAGATCTGCAGTTCCTCCAGTTCGCAGCTGCTCAATGCGTCTTCGACTGCGTATGCATCCCATGTCTTGTACAGCAGAGCTGAGCAACTGCTTCAGGAGGACCACTAGTGCCAGGAGGCAGAGTGTTGAACCTATGCACAAGCGCCACAGTGTGGAAGGCCCCACAGCAGAGGCAGCAGTGGAGAGCAGACCTACGCCAGCCGATCCCAGGCCCAGAACCATAGCCACTGAAAAGCCGTAGCAGAGGAGAGACACATGCGGCTCGCTGAACCACCACAGCTCTACCTGCTCCTCCAAAGCTTGATGCTGTAGCCACAGAGGGTCCACTTGCAGATGGAGAGAAGTTCCTGGACTTAGCACACTTAGGGGAAGCAACTCCATCCCAAAGGTCTGCTGCAACTGTCCAGCACCTTGCTGGTGAACACTTTCTAGTTTTGCATAAATAAAAAACAACAAAGGATAAATATCAATAATGCTGTTAAATAATCAAACTAGCCTAATTATTAAAGGCCTAAAAACATTAGCATACACATTTGGACATGTTTTATCATACACCTTATGAAATTATGTATGGTGAAAGTATGTTAAAATGGACAGATAATTGTCTCACAGTGGCTCATTCTGATTAAATCTCTTCATGTCTTTGGACTACTTACACACCATCTGATGTATGGCTTAAAAATAGCAAGACAGTCAAATGTATGTCTATGCAAGTGCTGGTTTGGTGATTAAGCTGTTAAAAAAGCAAGTGGTAATACTGTAAGTACTCAAATGCATGCTCTAACATTTGCATAACATTAGCTTGTTTCTATGTTTATAAAACAACTATGTATGAATGCAAGCTTAAATACTAGTGAATGCAACCACAGTATATATGATGAAAATCAAGTTTACAGAAACCTAGAAAATACCGAACATCAAGTTTTGCAAGACCTTGCATTTCCTTTAAAACACTTAAGGACTAATAAAAAAGTCAGTTTATACAAAAAAACATACTTTAGTTTGAATAGATGAACAATTAAATGTACTTCTTGGAAAATATTTTCTCTTGTGACTAAAGAATCTCCTCACCTTTTGTCAATTCTGCATTTCCTGAATGCTTTTACATCTCCATTCAGCTTTAAAAACAGTTAAAAATATCAGCAACATCATGGAATTTCTCCAAAAGTGATCATCCCAGGTAATCATGTCTAAGATAAAGTCCTCATGTAGAAAAATACATTTAGTAAGCCTAATTCCTATTTCCTAAAATAGGATTTAAAATATAGCATCATAATAAATCGAAACGTCTTGTTCTGACTGCAGTGCAGCAGTAGTCACATAGTCTCTCTCTTACTGTTACCTGTCTTTCTTATTCTGTGGTGTCACGGTGCCAGTGAACAGGACATTCGTACCAAGCTCACTGGACGATGTCATACTTCTGCCGCATTCCACTAGGACAATAAAATCGTTTCTCATTGTCTTCTTTGACACTAAATGGCATGTCCACTAACAGAGAACACACACATGCTTATACTCACACACAGACACGCTCGTATGCGTATGCATAACAGGCAGATTGACTGACATGGAAAAGCAAGGACGTCTTTCAAGGCATTGTGGAATAAACAATAGGCCAACTGGAGGGACATCCCACCAATGAAGCTCTGAAGTCACGCTTTTAGCATAATGGACATTTTGTGACCGTAAGGATGGTGTCATTCACATGACATAAGTTTGCTTCATCTCAGGAACAATAGAGCCACTCTTATCTGCTCGTTCTTTGTGGCATTATCATTCCATCATGAGCTGTGTTTATATGCACTAGGAAGAAATTTTGGATTGTTCCAGAATAGCATGTGGAACATGTTATTCTGTTATTCATACAAGACTGTTTATCACTTTGAGGAGGTATAGTAAGATCAGGTGAAGAACCTTCAAATGACCCAATAGCTATAGGAGCAGGGTAACATTTGAATCTGGTGCAGTCACAATATATAATAGTACACTATTATTATATATACATGTTTACTGCATTCAATACATCACTTATAGGTGTCTAAAAACCCCAAACTAGGGGTTTTAGAATTTATATTAAGGATTTATATCTCAAATATCTTTCTCTTTACTTTGTTTCACAGTATTTCATGCTTTAATAAAGCATGGCAAACAATCAGAAAAACAACAATACAAGCATGATTAGTTGATGAGAAGTTGTACTCTGGTGCTGG